>CATKWJ010000735.1:0-35223 GCA_949825065.1 Odontocerum albicorne | reverse complement strand
ATATATATATATATATATATATATATATATATATATATATATATATATATATATATATATATATATATATATATATATATATATATATATATATATATATATATATATATATATATATATATATATATATATATATATATATATATATATATATATATATATATATATATATATATATATATATATATATATATATATATATATATATATATATATATATATATATATATATATATATATATATATATATATATATATATATATATATATATATATATATATATATATATATATATATATAATATATATTATATAATATATATATATATATATATATATATATATATATTATAAATTTAGCGACAGACGACCAAGCCTACCCCCCGTTTCCGCATCACCCATCTGACCGACAGATCTGGGAAGAGACGCCACGCGCTGATGTGGTCCACGTACCTACTTCGACACGGGGAAACGGATGACCAGCCCGACGTCAGATGCACCGGAACCTATCGTTCACGCAAGGCACGCGCCCCTCTGCGTTCACTAGGAAGGGAGCTATGTACCTACCTGTACACCTACCTAAATGAATTGTCAAAATAACGAGCGAATTGTAAAACACAAATTAAATTAAATTAATTATTGTCAATTGATAAACATACAGGGGTCATTGACCGATCAAGTATTCATAGATAGCTACACGTCAAGAGCGGCGGTAATATTTTACTATTTTTGTAGTACCCGCGAATTGGCTAGCCATCTCCAAATGTAAATAATATTTCTACCGCCAGTACATGTGATAGAGCAAGGCAGATATATATATCGCCCATGTATTCATCCACTGGTATAAATTGTCTGCACTCTGCGAAATAAACATACATTTTATTGTCGTCCATTCAGCTGTCAAAACTTGTATTATTTATTTACCCGCTGTCCACTTATCGAAATATATCCGCATTCCTGAGTCTATAAATAAACCGATATTAATCAAGATCATCACGACAACTAAACATAAGCAATCCGCTATATTGATGATTCTGTACGAGAACTAACGCAGAATCAACTAAAACGAAGATAACGATGTCGCTATCAAAATCATCAGCACGTTCTAATAGAACACATGCTACACCGATAGCGTACATCGCTATATTGGTGACCCCGAAAGAAAAACAGAACACGTACATCGACGAACTACACCATCGCCATATTGGTGACCCCGAACGAAAACTGAACATCGCCACATTGGTCATCGCCCACATTGGTGAAACCCGAAACGAAAAACGAACATCGCCACAACGCTACATTAGTGAACCTGCACGAAAAATGGACGCATACTCCGACTTATATCGAACATCGCTACATTGAGCCCGCACGAAAACTGAACCCGCACGAAAACTGAACCCGCACGAAAAACCGAACCCGCACGAAAACCCGAACCCGCACGAAAACTGAACATCGCTACGAATACGTATTCCGACTATATCGAATATCGCCGACTCGACAGCAATGTCAAAACAATTGCAACTCGACACCGGCATCAGCAGCAACGCGATGAGCATCATGAACAATTTCGTCAACGAGATTTTTGAACGCACCGCCGCCAACGCCAACCGCCGCGCCCACTACAACAAGATGAACATCATCACCAGCAGAGAGATTCAGACAACCGTCAAGATTCTACTCCCCGGCGAATTGGTCAAGCACGCCGTCAGCAAGGACACCAGAGCCGTCACTCAGATACAACACAACATCTGATTTGGACGAGTCCGACGCCAGCTCACGTGAGGTCAGTCCTGGCGATCAGCCACACGATTTACTGGATTGCCTCCCTCGACGAACTACTGACCGACAAGATGCAGCAGCAGACAAGCATCGCTACAACATCGATACAACCACGAACATCGCTACAACCACGCTACAACATCGCCAGAACCACGATACAACCACGCTACAACCACGCTGCAGCAACGAGCACCGCAGACTCCATCATCATCATCAAGCACCTGCAGACCAACCGTCCACCGCGGACGCCATCTGCAACTTGATCAACATCATCATCATCATCATCAAGCCACCGCAGATCAACCTTCCACCGCGGAAGCCATCTGCAACTTGATCTACATTATCACCATCATCATCAAGCCACCGCAGATCAACCTTCCACCGCGGAAGCCATCTGCAACTTGATCTCCATCATCATCAAGCCACCGCAGATCCACCTTCCACATCGGAAGCCATCTGCAACTTGATCTACATTATCACCATCACCATCAAGCCACCGCAGATCAACCTTCCACCGCGGAAGTTATCTGCAACTTGATCTACACCATCACTACCATCATCAAGCAACCGCAGATCCACCTTCCACCGCGGACGCCATCTGCAGCTTGATCCACACAACCAATCATCGATGATCAGCGCAACAACCAACCAAGCACCGCAGACAATCCAAAATTTAGCGACAGACGACCAAGCCTACCCCCGTTTCCGCATCACCCATCTGACCGACAGATCTGGGAAGAGACGCCACGCGCTGATGTGGTCCACGTACCTACTTCGACACGGGGAACGGATGACCAGCCCGACGTCAGATGCACCGGAACCTATCGTTCACGCAAGGCACGCGCCCTCTGCGTTCACTAGGAAGGGAGCTATGTACCTACCTGTACACCTACCTAAATGAATTGTCAAAATAACGAGCGAATTGTAAAACACAAATTAAATTAAATTAATTATTGTCAATTGATAAACATACAGGGTCATTGACCGATCAAGTATTCATAGATAGCTACACGTCAAGAGCGGCGGTAATATTTACTATTTTTGTAGTACCCGCGAATTGGCTAGCCATCTCCAAATGTAAATAATATTTCTACCGCCAGTACATGTGATAGAGCAAGGCAGATATATATCGCCCATGTATTCATCCACTGGTATAAATTGTCTGCACTCTGCGAAATAAACATACATTTTATTGTCGTCCATTCAGCTGTCAAAACTTGTATTATTTATTTACCCGCTGTCCACTTATCGAAATATATCCGCATTCCTGAGTCTATAAATAAACCGATATTAATCAAGATCATCACGACAACTAAACATAAGCAATCCGCTATATTGATGATTCTGTACGAGAACTAACGCAGAATCAACTAAAACGAAGATAACGATGTCGCTATCAAAATCATCAGCACGTTCTAATAGAACACATGCTACACCGATAGCGTACATCGCTATACTATCAATCAACCTATATTTATTTATATATCTTCATTTCGACAGCAAACCCCTCTCAAGGGTGCTTAAATTTTCACAATAATCATCACGTTTGGAATGAAGTTAACAACGATACTTCTATCCTAACGACATCTATCCGAGAAATACGATGCTTCTTTTTTTTTTAAAACATTATTTTAATTTTACTCTTGTTTTTCTTATGCTCGTATAGCGTTGCTACCCTTTATTTGTCAGATCGTCCCAGCTATAGTATGTTTGTTGTTTTATATTTATGATAGATTGTATAAGTTTCCTTTTAGTGACAAAAAGACCGTGTAATATTTCTGCACGAACTGTATTCGTTTTCTGAAACTTTCCCTCTGGAATATATTCAGGAAGTCGGTAATAAAACTTGTCCCATATTAATCCCGGCAAATGTATGGATATCTCCAAATCATAGAATATACACACGAGAGATTTTACGGACATTATTTTATGCTCAATTTTTCGTGAAAATGCTTGCACGAGTGAGACTAGTGGGTGTTGGACGCAACTTTCTGTAATATATACGAGTAGGGTCTTGACTTTTATCGACGAATTTTATTCTAAATGTTCTTGGATATGAGGGATCCCCTTATATCGACCTCATAATTATTTAACTGGGCCTCGAAAGTTTGGCTGACTTGTATATTTTACACTCCCTATTATGTGTAGTGGATTTTATTCTTTTTATTTTTACAAAAATGTATGTATAATATCTAAACAGAGGAATTCTAGTATTTGGGTAATCTTTTTTCAGATAACGGATGAGTTACAAGACATATCGAACTGCGCGTAGCGATAGGAAACGAAGGCAATGGAACCCTTAAACATATATACTCGAGCTGCACAGTATATATGGTACATCAGCTAAGACAACAGTATTTTAACAGTAAGGCGGAGAAATAACGGGTACTGCTCCACCTTCCAGTAGTGATTATTGCAAATATAACAGGCCTAAGATCTATATCAACGGCAAGAAGGTAAATAAGAAGAAGGAATTAATAATAATAATAAGAAAGTGACTTATTAACATATTTAAAATATTATAAAAAAAGAACGTTGAGTGGTAAGATAGGAAGGCAGTGGCTGCGGCTATTACAATACATTAGGTACTTTCCCGCATCTGTATATGATCTGTAAAACATATTTTGTAAGAAAACCGCAGAAAACTTGCCAAGGAAAGACGAACCACAACAAAATCTTGCTAGATCTTCCGATATGTGATAGTAACACATTCAAATTTAGCTGTTGTGAATGAAAACCGGAGGGGGGCTGGTGAATACGGTGGCTGCGACATCACGACGTTGTTGGTTTTGGC
The DNA here is from genome assembly GCA_949825065.1 of Odontocerum albicorne. Classification (NCBI taxonomy): domain Eukaryota; kingdom Metazoa; phylum Arthropoda; class Insecta; order Trichoptera; family Odontoceridae; genus Odontocerum; species Odontocerum albicorne. Next base: position 30,650 of record CATKWJ010000735.1, on the reverse strand, counting down.
AAAAAAAAATCTCGAATTATAGTAGTAATGTGAGCCGGTGTATTATCGTCGTGCAAATTCCAGGATTTATTTGCCACCAATTTTGATCGTTGTCTTCGGATTGACTCACGCAAGCGGCGTAAAACCTCAAAAAAAATCTTTGTCCAGTCGTTTTTAAATTGAAAAAAAAAATCGCAAATGCGTTGTAAATACTTGCGTGTCAAACTGAAACTGCATATCCTATATGGCTGAAAATTTAAATATACATCACAGATAGTGTCGCCAACGTGAAGAAAAAAATGGGCTCAATAAAAAAAAACAACCCGCGAAATTATTAAAATCTCGTTTTCCTCTATTAACCCTTAGCCTTGCAGTCGCATTGGAAACAGACTGGGGTCTAGAAATTTGTGAAGAAGAAGAATAAGAAAAGGACGATATAGAAGATTTGTTTAATAGTTTTCGATCTAATAACGCAACACGTATTATCAATAATAATAACTAATTCTATCCAATTTTTGGGTAAAGAAAAGGTTTATTTGTTTAGGTCTCCCTCGCAAATCATTAAAGGTTTTGCCGTAACAGTTGACAATGTCATTACGTAGTCTTTTGTTGGCCTCCCATCCGATAGTGTATTGTGTGTAATGTCTGTCATTTGGAGTGTTTTCCCTTCGTGAGACTTATGTCTTCATTACTCGCTTCGATGGTTCTTCAGTCTTGATTACACGTCTTTATTGTGTATGTGTTGATCTTCTTTTTCTATTATACTCGTATATCGATAACGAGTATCCTTTGGCCAATTATGAATATTGCGAAATCAAAAGTCATGATGATAGAAAAATGTAAACGTAAAAGTTGTTTCATTCATTTGTATGGTAGCCTCGACATGTACGAATTTATTTTATTTTACATTTTAAACAGGTTAAACCCAATTCTTTTACTTCAGTACTGAACGTCGTGGTCCTTTACCATCTGGATCTTGGTGGCCACCTGGAACTTGGTGCACCATCTGTCTCCATCTTTCTCGGTCTTTGGCTATGTTGAATGCAATGTTGAAAGAGAATCTTGTTAACGCCTTTATTTGATCCGTCCATCTTATAGGTCGCCTTTCTTTTTCTCATTTTTCGTTCAATGTCCTCGTTACCACAAGTTTCCCTAGACTCGTTATTCCTTCTGACAACCTGTCTAAAATATGTCACGAAGGCATATATCATGTTTCTTTGCTTCTTTCTCATCGTCCACGTTCCCACTCCATATAACATAGTGTTATGGAGAGGACTAGAGATTTAACTAAACGGATTCTGGTTTTTCTGGGTAAAGATAACCCAAACCATCGGGGAGCCCGTCCCCAAATTATTTCTCCATTAAATTCTTGTATATTTTGTTTATCTGTTTGCTTATTTCTGAATAATTTTGTTTCCTTAATTAAAAAGAAAAAAAACAGTATAAATAATCCCCACTCCTTTAATTTCTCAATTATCTTAGCGTTGCCATTCACAAACGAAAATATTCATTTCATGTTTTTGCCTATGGATTAAAAATTTAAATTTCCCTCCCTTTATAAATCTCCGAAGTTTTTCCTCGCTTTTTATAATATGGTCTCGAAGCTATAAATTATCATTGATTTCAGTTAATACATTCATGGCAATGAACAGAAAGATAATAATTGCCTTCTCACACTCATTTAGCCGTCTCTATGATTCTGTTTACTTTTTTTGTGACCGTGTTCATAAATATATTATTCTAACGTTTGATGTATCGAACACGACTGTCCGCTCAGAAATTAACACAACTGGTCAACCTTTTATTTTAAAATTTGAATATTTTTTATGTTTGAGTGGTTTTTTTTAGTGTTTTAATATCTCAATAAGTCTGTAATACATTATGTGGTCGAAATTATCGAATTTATGTTATACATTTACTATGTAACAAATATTTTCATTTTCTTCCCCTTTACTATTTCCTGTATATTTGTCTCAGCTCGTCCAATATTTTTTCACCACTTGTCTTTATTTTGGATCACCAGGCTGTTGATCCTTAGTTGTTTTATTTCGTTCCTTACCGTCCAGTCCTCTTAACGTACTTATTATGACCTAGCATTCAACAGTCAAGTCTCATTGATTACGGTCATTGTTTCACTTGCACACGGACGGCATACTCTGTCTCTCTCCGCAATTGGAGTTACTTTTGGATTTCTTGAACATGTTTTTTATTAACCTTATCAAACAAAGTCACATCGTCAGCGTGCCTCAGTATTTTTACTTTAGATGCATGAAGTCGTTATTCATAATGACGTATATCGCCTCTGCAATCAACATATAGAGCACAGCTGTTTTCATAATCATTATGCGCACATTTCCTTTGACTAGTATTGTAATTTTTATCACATTAAGCTCGTCATTTTAAGTATTCCGTGTTATTCTGTGCTCTAGATCGTCTTCAGTATTTGTTATATATTTATTGTATTGTATTACTCTTGCATTGTATAGTATATAACCCGGAGGCCTTATTCCCATCTCTTCATAGCAAACAGATGTTTGTTGTGAGCTTTAAGAATAAACCAGACTGGAATCATTTTGAAAAATTCTGGGTTTCAACTGTAACCGAATCCGCAACACCGGAGTTTTAACACAGGCGTCTTGCCAACTTGGCGACGGAGGTCATTAATTTAGTGAATATGCATTCAAGATAAATATAATAGCGATCCAATTGCTTTATTGAAAGGGTAGATAAAACTGGATACTAATTAAATGTTTCTCAAACCATCATAACTGTTCATTTGAAACATGAATATTTCATATTAAATATTTTGGGGTTAAATCAATTTTAATCTGTGTTCACTTTCATCGAATATTAATTTTATATTACGTATTATCTTGCTACAGTGTGTACTCGTATTTTATCCCCATCATCCTGTCGAGTAGCCCATGACTGAGCATAGTGACTCCCATGATAGCCTCTGGCGACTCCTCTCCATCCATCCCTGCACTCCGCGGCTTCAAGGGCAGTTGTTAAGGGTTGTCCAGTTGCGTCTCTCATTTGGTCAGTCCAACGCATTGGGATTCTTCCTCTTGCCCGTCATTTTTCCACGCCTCCAGTAATCACAAACCTCTCCAAACTGTCTCCTTGGCCACGAGCAATGTGCCCAAAGAATCAGGGGGCTCGTCGAAGGCATATTGTCGACGATTGTTTTATACAGTAATATTTTTTAACTAGACAGTTTTTTATTTTTGTATATACTTATTGATTTAAAACTATTTTTGTTTAATACATGTATTTTTTTATTATTTATTGAATTTCTATGTTTCTACTATTTTTTCGTTGGTATTTTATTTTTATATTATAATATTAATACTATTTTTTTTCCTTCAAACTAATTACAATATCCCTGGCCTGATTCATTATATTTTTCTTCAAAACTAGTTACAATATCCCTGGCCTGATTCATTATATTTTTCTTATTTTTAGTTTTGTCTTTCTGAATCGTAAAATAATTTTTCGTTGTTGCAATTTTTTATGTCTTTTTTTTTTCAATACTTATTTGTTGTAATGCTAATATTTTTGGTAAGTCCACGGGTCGAATACGTATAAAAAAGTAACGAAGATAAAAAATATGATAGCCAGCACGATATTTGTATTAATATTATAAACTGACTTATATTTGTATCGCTCTGCTGTAAATTATGAACATGGCAAAATATGCTTCTCAGTCTGCGATTTATAATTTTATACGAGTGCTGGAATAACGGTAGAACATTTTCGAATTTGAATAATGTTTGCGGAGTGAGTGATGTTTATTAATGAAATTTGAATTTCACATCGACAGTGGGTATATTTAAAAGTATGGACCATAAAAAAAATTCATAATGGATACTCTTTGCTATATCACGTTTTTGAACAGTACTTTGTTTAATATCCTTGTAGGGTTAACTGTTAATCTATTTGTCGAGCCTCTTTGATGATGTTGGATTATGGTAATGTTGTTGATGACGATTATATTTAGTTAAGATTATTTAAAATTTCAGTATTTATTTCATTAATTATATCAATACTTGGTTTCGTACCGGATCCAACAGAAAATAAAACGATTTTTAGTTTAACTTCGTTTCGTAACGAAGTTAATGTTAGGTTTAGGCATCTGTTGAGTCAGGAAAATAATTCTTTCAGATTGATTGCATTGCATTGTATTTATTACACTTTCATTGTATATAGTACAACCTGGCGGGCTTATTGTTACACTGGAACCCTTATTCTATTAGTGGAAACCACACTGGAACCCTTAAATCTGTATTATAGTTAAATTTAAATAAAAATTAAAAAAAGACACCAATCTTTACATATTACTGATAAAAGTAGAGGACAGAAGTTCATTTAAGGGTGACAAAGGGAAACGAAGAAAAAAAAAGAACGAAGAAAAACTAGAATGAAATAATATTCCGACTAATGTTATGTTTTCAATCATCTCTTAGACGTAAATAAGGATGGTTCACATCTGATAACCCTTGAAAGTTCGTTTCACAGTCGCGTCGAGTGACTCGCAAATGAAGATATGTCAAGTGTGGTATGGCGTGTTAGTTGGTAGGGCCAAGTGAGAATCACGAATAATAAATAGAATATTGTGCTTGTATTGTATTACACTTTCTTATTATACAGTATAACCTGGCGTATTTATTGCCATGTAGAAATCTCTTACAACCAACCAGAAAGTGTTTTAAAAGTCTTAAATGTAAACCAGACTGGAATCTTATTTCATAAAAAAATGGGTACCAACGGACAACCCGCAATCCCCGGCTTGGAAGAGAAGCGTCTTACAAGCTAGGTGATGGAGGTCTTTATCTTTTACTATGGAATATTTCTTAGACTTGAATAAGTTAAATTGATAGAAAAAAAATCGTAATTTTAAAATGTACAATGACAGAGATTCCCAAATTCCTGGACCCGAAGAGACGACTATTTCCAATTAACTGGAAACATAATCGCTTGAGCGTTAAGATGCTCCTTGCTGAATTACCAATGTATCAAAGACATTTTTGAAATCCTGTTTTATCTGAAAAGTCTAAGTTCAAACAATGGTTGATTGTACCTGTTGAGAGCCTACCAATTAAAATGAGTTCGTTCCATTTTTATTATGTCCTTAAATTTAAAATTCGATTAGTACTCGAATCACGTCTGGATAGAATTGAATTTGTCAACTTCGATTCGTTTTATTCACTCGGTATTTGTTTTAATTGTGACAGAATTTTATTTGGTTTGTATTACGATTGCTGGATTATCTGAATATTCGTTTCTTTTTTAAATAGTCCAACGCCCATTGGAATAACTAGACTTTTTTCACATTTTTTTTATTTTCAAATGTTAATGCGTGGAATATTTTCTATAAAAAACGATTTATGGGATTCATCTGACAGTTTTTTTTATTTATTCATTCTTATGGCACCACTCATCATGTGTGAATTCCTCTCTGCCTCCCTGTATTCTCTACCTACTCCGATGGGGAAATGGCGTGATGGATGTTTATGTATGCGTGGAATAAAATATATCTTTTTTATTAATGGAAATCGAGCCCATCCCCACGGATTATATTGAGAAGTCAAACTATTCGTAGAGTGTAGAAAAGGAATTGCTACTGATTTTACAATCATAACTGATTTCGATCTGCTGAAACTCCTACTTAACGTGAAATACAAAAATTGAATACTTAGTAACAATAATGTGTGTAAACTTTTATGTGCTGACTGCGATAGTTTATGTACAGGAAAGACAGGAAGATCTTTTGAAAAGACTTCGTGAACACGAAGCCGCCTTAACGAATCCTCTAATTTATTATGAAATGGATAATCATTATTACCGAGAAAATCACACATTTTCTATCGATGATGCCAAATTCTGGCATATCAATAGTAACGGGAATAAATTTGACAGATTAGAGGCCCTGGAAATATCCAAATTACTATAATGAAATGAACATCTGGTAAATACATACATTTCCAAGATCTCACCGTTGCTTGCTGAAGTTGTCTCCTGTCTTCCTCCACCCACAATCCTCAACCCATTTTTTACCGTTAGACGCGTGTATGTATGTCGGTACCAGTTCGACCATAATTCAGTCTTGTTTGGGCTCCCCTGATGATAAGGTGAAAACCTTGAAACATGTAGGGTTATTGCGTTATATTAAGTGGAAAAAACAGTGTTTGACTGAACAAATTACCATATCTTTAAACTTCCACAGTGTTAATGCCTTAACTATAAATAAAATATAATAATTTTTACCTTGGGTAAGCAAAGATTAGTTTACGATCGACTACGGCAGCTGGTTTCTGAGTTAGCGTGTTATATTCTTGTGGTTAGGTGGAAATCGGAAACCTTAAACTCCGGATTGATTTCATATTTTTTTACTTTGATGTATGGGAGTACAACGTGATCTTGAATTTTTTTTAACGAGTTGAATGAATGCTGTGAATTAATGTGAACTTAAGGCTGATGTATTAAGTAGGATGATGAATAGCACTTTGAGACGGTTAAGATATGTAACATAGAATGAATAAACGAAGAAATAGGTACTAACAAAAAATATGCATTGCAAATGTAGATTAAATCAAGGAAAGTGTGGTTGGATCAAGTGAATGATATTTTGAGAGAAGGAATTTTAAGTTAGAGAAAAGTGAGTTGCATAGATGTTAAAAGGTGAAATATGTGTCGCGATAGGATAGTTGGGCACTCCCTCCGTTCTGCTTACCCCGATAGTTAAATGGTGTGATGGTATGTATGTATTTTTATTGTAAGTGTTTTTCAAATAATTATCTCCTTAAAAATTCGTCTAATCACATCTTAAGTTTAACTAATCAGGCTTATGTGTTGAGTAAGATAAAGAAGAGCACGCTGATATGGGTTGAGCATGTGGAACGAATTAACTAATAAAAACAATATAGTGCAGATGTGAATGGAAGCCGTGTGAGAGGAAGACCTAAGACAGTATGGTTGGATCAAATAAGTGATATTCTGAAAAAGGAAACGTAGAAAGTCAGATAAATCGTAAAAGTTGTATGAGAACGCGTATGGATGTGGAAGAAGTGAAGGATGTGTTAAGAGATATGAAAGTATAGTTATCTGCCCTTTCTGCATATCCCGGCAGATAGACGACGTGGTGGTGTGTATGTGTGTAAAATTACAATATTTTGTTTTTCTTAAGGGTTTTCTAAGGCCTGTTCTTTGAAAATATCTCATCGTTGAAGGATTGACTCTCAATCTGCAATTAAATATGATCTTTCAGCAGAGGGCTTCGGTTCGATTCTCCACATGGTACCTAAAAATGGGTTTTCAGAGCCCGTTCTTTGAAATATCTCATCGTTGAGGGACTGTGGCTCTTAGTATACAATTGAATATGATGTTTCAGCTGAGTATTCTCCATATGGTACCTAAAAAAAGAAGCGAAATCAAAGGGTCTCAGTCTTGTTAGAGAGTTCGTCTGCGAACCATGTTGACGCGTGCTGGACGTGTGCAAGTTAAGTTGTTTGTCCATATATGGTAGTATTACTAATACGTACGATGACGAACTATCTACCTTACCTACTACAGTGGTTCTTTACGTGAAGACTCGATTATTGTGACCAAGGATAGTATTTTTTCCTGGTCACACTTTTCAACTCGTCCGCATCATAAATTCTGCTGTGTTGAGGGGTATCATATTAATCGAACCTGCGGCAGCCCCTTGCCGAATCTTGAAGTATAGTATTTCACTTTAATCTCTCTTTGTGGTTCCTCATCTTAGGTTGCCGATTAGAATATTCCAGGTTTCTGATTAGCTTTAAAACGAGGCAGCTGGATGGAATCCGTTCAATGATTAATTATTGTTGTCCTGCGATTTATGCTCCTCACCCTTTTCTCCTTGTTTCGCCCACGACAGATTATCCTCAAAGGAGAAGACTGATGGGGGAACATTTGCTTAATTGAGTCAGCTGGTGATGATTCGTTATAATCCTTTAAAAAATTGTGATTTTATTAAATTATAAAATTTCAAGCCTTTAATTAAAAGGCTTTGTTTGATAGACGAGTGACAGATTTTGTTATTTTATAAAATTTGATGTTTTACATATTGAAATATTTTTTAATTTGTTTATTGTTTTTTTTATCGTGATAATAACATATATAAGCATAACAAAGCAACAGTTTGAAGAAATACACTTCAATAGTTATATAAGATGAGGCTTACTCACTAACATTTCCTGTTTTAAGTCAATCAGCTTATCTCAAGTATCAAATACTCTCGTCACTGAAAACAATCATGAAAAAAGAAACTTTTGAAATATTGTATATGAGAGTACTTTTTAGTTAAAGAAACGAAAAAAATAAAAGAATAATAATAACGATATATGTATTATTACCAACAAAAAAATTATCGCTCTCATACGTATATGATGCATAAATGTTAATTTTTTGATATTATTCAAATTTCAATTTTATTTTTTTTTAATTTTTAAAATCTGAATATACTATACGAGTAAAATTTATAAACGGATAGAGTGTGGCATAACTGAAAAGAGCCGAATAAATGATGTATACATGCATGGACTAAGAATAATACGAGTACATGGAGTGACAATGTATTGTATTACAGAATATGATATAAAGGGATTGGGGATGAATGTGAACTTAATGCCGATTTGGCCGATGTGACGACTTCCGAGACCTAGTTGGTAAGACGCCTGTCTCTCAACCTGGAGGTTGCGGGTTCAAATCGCGCTGGGACTCAGATTATTTTTAAATGATTTCAATCTACTTTTGACTTAAGACCTCTTTAACATCTTCTGCCTGGCTGGAAAAGATTACCACACGGCAGTAATCCCGCCAGGTTGTATTGTATACAACAAAAGTGATATTCAAAACAATGATTTTCGCAACAACAGATATAAAATCTACATCAAGAAGTCATGCACAACCTTCTATTATTCATACTTCTCACTTTGTCTTCTTTCAAAATATAGTCAATTTGTTCCAGCAACGTTTTCCTCGGTCTACCTCTTCCACCGTCACCTTGCAGTTCTAACTTAAATACTCGCATAGTCATTCTTTCATAATTCATTCTCTCCACATGTCCAAACCATCTTAACCTGTACACCGCGTTAAAAATCAAATTCCACGAATCCTGTGCGCGGCACAATTTCGCCGTTTTTTAATTTCTAAGTTTAAACGCGTATTTTGTTTAGAACCACTGATATTTGATTACACCACCAAGTAAACATGACATTCAAGTAATTTTCTGATAGTAAATAATAGTCATTACTCTTAAGGAGACTCATTAAATAAAGGAGATAAACTAAACATTACGTAAAATACACAAAGGAATGCTACAGATCAGATCACAGGCGTTTGTGCTTCCCGCGAGGAACACGTTGAAGCTCTTTTTTTAGTCTTACTTTATACATCCATTTTATCCATGCATTCATTTCTTATGTCTTTATTTCACCTTATTTTAAACACTGATGTCACAATTTTTTACTTTGTGGACGTATGTCCACAGTATTACCTATTATCGTTAATGAAAAAAAGCGTTTTAGTTAATTAATTATAATATATTTCGTCTTTTAGTGAATTTTAATAAATGTAATGTAGATTGGGAGTGAATACTATGTGAGTTTTTGGTAATTGATGTGTACGTGTAAAATATTTTTGGTCATAGGTGGATTGCTATAAATTTGATCACGGTGTGAGCAACATCCTCACCACACGCAAGAATTGAGTTCTTTATTGTTGATGTACTAACAAAAACTAATAAATACAACGGGGTCACGAATTAAGACTGACGGAAAACGAATAATTTTTGGGAGATGTTAAATCTTAACGAAGAAGAACGATTGACGATTACGCATTTTGAGTTGAGTGGGCCTGTAACAATAAACAAAATTACTAGTTCTAGGGAAGTAAATATCCACACGAGACCAATGCAGTCATTAAGAAAGACCAATTGTTTGATCAGTTGGTGAAGCGCATTGCAATCAAAATGTTCTTTGCTTAGAAATTCTTGAAATTTTATATCTGTCTTACAGCAAGATAATTTGGGTTGGTGTATACCTTTCAATTATTTTAGTTAAGTTTTCACTGTCTGTAGAGAACTCAACTTTTTGTTACAAAATACTAGGTAGCTCGTAGGTAAACCAAACAGGGTGACAGTTTATGCCACATTCTATATTCGCTGATGATATGGTGACGTTAGTGGATTGTGAGAATTAATTGCAGCGTTTGATAGTCAACTTGCACAACAAGCATTTCACATAATTAATTGGTCAACTTATAACACAGCAGAGTTAGGGGGCGGTATTAAATTTCAGTGTTCCCAATTACACAAAAGAGGCATTGAAACGAATGTAGACATATTACGTACTAATTTGTACTGTAGACGGCAAGTCGGGGTCATCCGATTTTACATACAATATAGTAGAAATATGAAGTTCATTTAGGATAAAATTTTAATATGTTAAAAATATATCGTTAAGAGCGACATTTTTGGTAACCAAACAAGTTTACAATTAATAAATCGATTTATAATGTTGACATCTTTTTGAGCTACACATTTGGAGAACATTCTTACTTAATTAACACAACAAGTGTTACTTCTTTCAATGATGATTCAAGAGGGCAAATTTAATTCTTGAGAAGCGCAAAGCGTCAAAACCATTGAATCGTAAATCAACGATAAACAAATCGTTCGCGCAGGAATGTACGGCTGGCTTGAGATCCAGGTTGGTCGCTCGCTACGGAAGGTACTCAGCTGGAAAAATACGGCCGGAAGAAAAAAAAATCTGTCTAATGATGTAATGTTTAAACATAAGTATAAATCTATACACCTGTTTACATACATATACAAATTATTAATAGGAAAATATCAAACCCGTTGGTAATCGACAAACTTTTTTTTAATGTTATATTCACGCACTTTGTTGATCAAGACCATTTACGGTATCGTATTCATGATTTGAGCTATAAAAAGCGTTACTATCGCACACGGAATGACTTTGTTGAACGAATTTTCCGATATCGATATTTTCCATATCTTGGTGGATGATAAATTACGAATTGGCCTAGTTTTTTTTCATTATAGGCAATCCACCCGATTTAGGATGATTTGTGCCACCAAATTAAAGTCATTATGCAATTAAATGAGTTAACGCAATAAAACTAATAGAAAAAATTACAATTCTAGACAATTTAAAGTTTCAATCGATCTATAAGTGGAAAAGTACGAAAAAGAAGAAACGCGACATTTATTAGACGCGGCAAAGATATGGCTTTTAGTAAATCAAATACATGGTCTATAGTTTCATCATCTAAACCACACTTGCAGCCGGGATTCTCCACAATACCATTTACTTCTTTAAATGTGACTAGCCACCGTGGTGTGGCCTGTCCGCAAACGACACATGACACACACTTCAATTTTGTTCATTTTTATTATAAGTTAATGTATTAAACCATGCTTTCAAAGGGATATACTATATTGTTGCATTAATTTTTATATCTAGCAATTGGACTCATTAATAATCTTTGCAGACCTAACTGAACCACTTAACAGGAAAGCAGGAGTGGTAATCGTTTCTATTATTATTATTTTAGGAATTTTATTTCTTTTTATTATATAACAATTAGGTTATTGAATTAGTTGCCAATATCAATAAGGACAGTGTGCGAGCAATTTAAAAAATGAATCTACGAATATTTATTTTTTAACCATCAATCGCAACATTATTATGTCTATGGTATAGTAACGAAATTTCATGGACGAAGCGACATGGCAAATGTGTAGTACATATTTGTGCATTTTAGTCGAATCAGCATTTTGACCCACCCAATGTGTTTTCTAAATATTTCTTTTTTGATAACATTTTTTCTTATTTTTATTACTAGAAATCAATCTTGAGGCATTATAAAGGTAGAGCCAATATGAAAGGCGTGTCGTGACGAAGAGGGGAATTTCGCGAAAGGTACAAAAGCCTAAATTTCCAAATTAATGGATGCCCTTCCACCCATCGTCGTCTCTGAGCTCCCTCCTCTCACCCTTGTAGCCAGAGAAGCTTCAAGGGAAAGTTCAGGTGCCTACCGCCTTACACCCGATTGCAGAGGCTTAACTAAGTATTTGTATGCTCGGGACCTTAAAATATGTTCCCTTAAAATTTTACTTTGTTGCTGTTGTCCACCCACCTTGTTTCTTTAGAGCGAATTAGGTTACGTTAAAGTACAATCGTATACTCGTAAAATTTGATTTGTCATAATTTATTTGTTTATTTATTAACATAATAAATTACATTTAACTACCCTTAATATAAGACCGTAAAAGTTCAAGATCAAAAACAACTGCATCAATATCTATAAAAAATTATTTTTACAATTATGATACATATATAATTCGAAACATGATACCTAAACATATTAATGCCCAACAAAAGTAATTAACATTACAAGTTGTATAAAATATATCTATTTCAAAGGGATATTATAGAATAAATTGCAAATAAAGTTAGGTTAAAAAACAGACCTCCACCAAGACTTAAGATTAAAGAAATCTTAACCTTCCTGAGCTCAATAACATCCATATTAAAATTATCCTCCAAACCAGACACGGAGTTACCTAATTGTTATTTTCTCATGGTTGATGAATCACAACGCGCATCTGTAGTAAATAAGTTGCTATTGGAACATTTGATTTGTAAAAGGTTTCGTGTGTTTCTAGCAGGAATGTGAAAACCGATTTGAGCCAGTTTTTTGGGACAATGAGCGATATCGTAAATAATATTATATAGAAACATCAGATCGAATAAAATCCTTCTTTCAATGTGTTATAAAGGTGGATGTAATTCAATGAGAGATCATTGTCAAGCATGTGGGATGTTGAGACGAATATTAATATAATATGTCATCTTAATACATTTCAGGGGACTATTTCATCATAATACAATATGATGAAAGAGTTTCTTGAAAAACATGCTGTTGAAACTCCATTGGCCAGTCGAGATTTGGGAAACCACGAATAGATAATAATATGAGTATCTTCTTCTTCTTCAGCCGTTCTGGATCCGTCCCTGGATACAGGCCTCCCCTTCGGTCTTCCACAACTCCCTATCTCGGGCACACTGCATTCACTTCACCCCCGCGGCCCGTCTTATGTCGTCCTACCATCTAGCCTATGGTCTCCCCATACCTCTCCTGCCCGTTCTAGGCTGCCATTCCAGGACCTTTTTCTTCTATCGAGAGTCAGAACATCTGGCAATATGTCCTGACCAGCTTCATTTTAAGGCAGCTGCTCTCTCAACTACGTCCGTGACCTTGGTTCTCTCTCTTATCCATTTGTTGGTCTTTCTATCTCGCAGTTAAACTCCTAGCATCCTCCTCTCCACGGCTCTCTGTGTCACTAAAAGTTTTTGCGTTATTCGCTTTGTTAGGACAGAGGTTTCGATTCCATATGTGAGGATAGGTAAGATGCATGAATCAAATACTCTTTTTAAAATGATTGGGGTATTTTGGAGATTTCAGGATGTAAGTGAGTTTACCAAACGCCGCCCAGGCAAGACCACGTCTACGCTCTATCTCGGCCTCTTCATTGTCTTTTCCCAGCTTTACAGTGTGTCTCTCTTGTAACTCTCTAATAACTTGTAACTCTGTCTCTATATTTCTTCCACCTACCAAGACGGGGAGATTATTTGTCGTGTTGCTCATTATATTTGTTTTGGCAGCATTTATTTTAAGGCCAATTTTATAAAAATATGAGTATGTATTCTGATTATTCCTTCCATTGTAAAGTTGCGTAATTAGGTTCACTTTTGCCCATTTCCGGTGTAGTTCTTAGAATTCTGCATTCAAACACCTTTTTCCTTTCCCCTTCTCAATTTGCGGTGGGAGCAATTTCACCCATGTCACGCCACTGTCCGGCCCGAAGGGGTGCCTTATTGTTTAATAAATGAATATATATCGATCCTGGGCATGTTCCTACCAGACGATTGATTTATTCATCGCGTCTGCTGATAGAAAATCAATTAGTGGAACCTTGAATCGGCAACGACCTGATTCAGACTTAACATTTTGATAGAATTTTTAATAAAGTTGAAAATGTCGCTGTAAGCTTCCAAGGTTGTGTAAATATATTTCTGAAGGTGTTGTACGATCACACATCCCTCTTCTGGTGTTTTAACTATCTCTTTTCAGCAATGATGAAGGGAGATCGTTGAAGAATTTATACTTGATATAAATGTGATAAATAATGTGTTTACTTACATTCATATACATTCATATAATTATATGAATGTATATATACTATATATGAATACATTCATATCCTGGGTATAACAGAAATACCCCCTGTTTTAAAAAAATAAATAAAAAAGGCATCATAGATGTCTTGCAAAATTGTATTTTACAATTTGAAAGAAAATAAATTTATCATTTTTCTAACGTCGGAAACCTCACCCTGAAGTTCTACATTACTTTCTTGATAATTTTTAGTAGTACCGCCCCTGTTTCGTGCTGGATAGCAGCTTTCAGCCTGATACTCGTAATATGCACAGTGGTAGATCAGTATCGTTCATTAGTTACTTTACAAAGGTCATTTTGTACGGACAGAGCTAAAGGTCTGCGTAAATAATTATTTTCTCACTTATACTCGTACTTGCAATCAGACATTTTCATAGTAGCAACATGACGAGCTAAACTTCGCGAAGATTGGATAACAGCATGTGTCACGTTTAGACGTATTTTAGTAATTGAACACTACGAAGTCTACCAGATGGTTTGTTTTTCAAAACAGAACTTGTGGCTTTGAAATTTAAAACCCATGACAATATAGACTTCCTTTCAAGCAGTGTTGCGTTTCGACCTAGCCTGAAGTGCGTACGAAATATTCGCGGCATTGCGATCACATAATCGGCATAATAAGTTTCAATCACGAACGCTCACCACTACGTTCTATGAAAACGACTAAAATGTTACGGTATGTGCTACTTAAGGACACAATTCAGCTCCATTACGCAGCCACTAGCGCCTGAACAGCGACGGTGGTAAATTCGGGACGTATTTCTGCCGCACCTAAAGATAAACATTTGGCTGCATGTTTGAGAATAATTATAAATACTTGTGAACCACAGTATGACCAACTTTCTGAAAATAATGGTCGCTGCTAACTCCGAGGAGTTCTTCATGTCATTTCGGCATTCGCTACAAAGGTTGTATCATCCACACATATCGAAGTAAATATTATACAATCTATTTCCACTCATAATATATAAATTGAATCCACCATTGATAATGTACTCAATACAATTTTTCGATTGGAACACCTTGTTGTCATCACAATAGCTAATGACAAATCAATATATTTATTATGTATCGACCATGGAATTCTTGTACTAGGCACAGTTTTAACATGTATATCATATATTTAATTGTTTCTGGCTAATAATGCTAACACCCCTTTGCTTTGCGTGTTTATTCTGAAACATAAGTATCACAACACAATGCCGATTATTAGCATATTCGTTAGATATTTTTTATTCACTTTATGCAGTGAAACAGATTTATTCACTTTATACAGTGAAACAGATTCACTTTATGCAGTGAAACACATGCAGTGAAACAGATTTTTTAAAAACGTCTTTTTTTATTTTATAAAGTAATATATTAGGTGTTTACATAAGTTGTGTCCGTTTTTTTTAATGTAAAAATGAGCACCAAAAGTAGAACAAAATTGAAAATGGTGATGAAAAATGTTTGATGGGGATCTTCATGAATAATATGGTTTAAACGGTCCTCATCGAAGTCCACTGCTCGTCCGGAACGCTCCATATCTTTCAGGTCGAAATTACCGTAATTGAAACGCAAAAACCATCGACGAGCTGTCCTTTATTTCATAGCATCTTCATCGTATACTTCGCAAATATCGTGAGCAGCTTTGTCACCTTTATTCCCTCGATTGAAAGCGAACAGAAGGAGGTGTCGAAAATGCTCACTTTCGTCTACTTGACATTCCATTTTGAAGGCTTGTAATAAAATAAAATAATATATGTAACGTAAAAGCAAACACAATATCTTGTAGAGCAGAAAATTTTCTTTCCAATGGCGTATAATCTTTGTTTTACTTTTGGTGATCATTTTTAAATTGGAAAAAAAAACGGATACAACT
Source organism: Odontocerum albicorne (assembly GCA_949825065.1). Taxonomy (NCBI): domain Eukaryota; kingdom Metazoa; phylum Arthropoda; class Insecta; order Trichoptera; family Odontoceridae; genus Odontocerum; species Odontocerum albicorne. The sequence goes on along the minus strand of CATKWJ010000735.1, from coordinate 14,515 downwards.
TATGTTAACACCCAATATATGTTATAGTAAAAATATTTGCCAAAGGCTATACGTATACACAAATTTATTTCTAAAGAACTCGTCTAATTTATATATTATAACTATGAACTAACTTCATTTTAATTTCCTATATGTAATTTTATTTTTAATAATCTTAATATATAATATAATTTCTTAGAAATAGTTTACACCTACGTACTACTTATAACTAGGTAACAATTCTTACAACTAATTATTTAACAAGTACATGTCCACTCGTTCAGGCTACTTGCATTCCATCACATTCAATCAGACCTTGGTCCTCCCAGCTAATACTGTAGGTGGACTAGTCAGCCAACAGACGATGCTTCAGTAGTCTGTGCTTAAAACGGAAAGGTAGATGGGATACTCTCATAAGCTTCCCGTGCAGCGATTAGATGATTGCTGTGATTCTGTGTGCTTTTATAGAACTTCAAGGTCCAAGCGAGGATGTGGTGTTTAAAAATGTCTTGAATGCGCTTCCTGTATTTTTTATATACATATTATGATAATATGTTTCACAAGTAGAAAATATGTGACTTTTTGTAGGTCACTTGCAGTTTTGATATCTGTCAAGGTAATCACTACTCCGCCATCTCCCTTTTAGGGTGGGCAGAGAGGACTAATTTTCACTTCATCATATCCTGGCACTCAATTTTCGATTGTGCCACCTCATGATGCATACGGTCATATTTAAAAGGCTTTCCAGTCTTTTCTTTTTCAGAGTTCGATATATTTGGTCATGCCGCGTTTTTCTAGGTTTTTCCAAACTTACCGTACCTTCTGTACTACGCATCTTTCATCATTCATTTTTTTCTTACATTAGAGGTTCCCAACCCCGTGCCCGCGGGCACCATGGCGCCCGCGGAACGATTCGTATGTGCCCGCCACTATTCCACAGAGACATAATTTTTTCATAAACATTAATGAAAAATGTGAATTATTTTTATTTATTTGTTAAAGTTTTAATTTTTTTGAGTGCCTAGGTTTATTAAATACTTTCGTATGCTTGCGATATTGTATGTATGAGTGGTTCCTTTGCTGACAGTACTTGTCGCAACTTGTCTAGCGGCGAGCCAAACTGCACTCTTCACGCTAGCCTGGAACGGGGAGTGCTATTTGCACATCACTCCTTGTACACGCAGAAAACCCGAAGTGAACGAACGCCACGAACTGAGCCGATGAACGCCGAAGGCGCCAAAACACATGGCACATGACTCTGACAGCTCTGTCTGTCAGTGAAAGCAATAAGCATGGCCCCGACAGCCAAACTGACAGTAGTCACGTGCTCGTACCGTCCCGATTGCTTTGGCGATCATCGGCTCACTTCGGGTTTTCGGCGTGTACAAGGAGCGATGTGCAAATAGCATTCCCCGCCTGGAACTGCGTTGTTGTCATTGTGATTGCGATTGCTGCCCCGTTCGGGTTGCGACAGTTAGCTAGGAGACATCTTCGTCTGACGAAACGGGCTAAAAGCGAGGTGCGTAATCTATTATATTAATAAGCGATAATCTATTATGATTGTGGGGATAGTTATAGTCCTTGTTATAATACATTTATGCATATAATGTAGAACAGACGTGCGCTATAACATTGATATTATATTGTAGTTCAATTACTATTTATTTTTTATTTTTTTAGTCCTAAAATGAGTGGACCGAGTAAAAGACAACGAACCTATAATTTTAACACTGACTGGGAGGAATCATATTGTTTCGTTAATTTGAAAAATAAATGCGTTTGTTTGTTGTGTGGTAGTAGTATTGCAGTGCCGAAAAAACATAATGCTGAACGACACTTTCAGACAATTCATGCCACTTTTGATGTGAATTATCCACTTAAATCTGAAGTAAGAAAGAAAAAAATATGTCAACTAAAATCAAGTCTAACTGCACAACAGACTGTTTTCACTAGACATGTGGAAAATTCTAAAAAGGCCACCATTGCTTCTTTCAAAATTTCTCACATGCTCGCAAAAAAGAAGAAACCTTTCATTGATGGTGAGTTGTTTAAAAAACTATTTTTGACTGGTGCCGATTGTTTTTTTGATGGATTTTCTAACAAACGTGAGATTGTCTCAGCAATACAAGACTTACAGTTGTCAAATAACACCGTCACAAGAAGAATACGCTTTGTCCTTTTTGGAGTAGGCATGGTGAACAGATATCCACGCTTTTGTACCCATGCACATAGCTCTCGTTTTGTCCGCATCTATGCTTCTCGTCATATATACTCTCCGGTTTCTCATACTTACCTTTTCTTCTGTTAAATTTCTCCAATTATATCTTTTCACTCTTTTTTCAATAAAATTAGACATGTATATTTGTTTGTTCGTAATTCTTTTGCTTCTCATTCTCTCAACGAGACAAAACCATCTTAAGAATTTATTCTCCTTACAACATCAATCCATCGACAGGCAAACCAAATATTCATCTATCTTATAACTTCGTTCCGTCAGAAACACACGAATGCCACAAAACACCTTCATGTAGATCACTCTGCAGCCCACCACTCGTCATCCCACGTTAGATCAAACTTCTGATGGATGGTTCAAGATGGATGAGCAAAACTCTTGGTGAAACGATTAACCGACTAATGACCATAAACCCATCATATTTGTCAACCAATATATTATCGATTACCAACTGTGACACACATTCACTCAAACCGCATTTAAACCATTGTTAGCCTTGTGAGTTTTTACATTTACATTAAATAATCTATGGTTTTGGATAATTTTCAATACCAATAAAAAACCTATTTTACGAATAATTCAGTATTTAGAATGTCGAGGGTACAATATTGTAACTAACTTGGATGTGGTTATATTTGTCGTGGATGTGGTTATATTTGTTTCACCGTTGTCAGTGTGAGTTGAATGGAGGCTAAACTGACGGCAAAATGATTTTTTTTTTCGATCTCTACCTTAATGTATTGTAATTTGTTTTATCAAGCACTGTTTATTCCACTCTTTGTAACAGTATAACCCTACCGGTTTCAAGGCTTTCACCGCATCATGAGGGGAGTACAAACAAGACTGAATTTTGTTCGAACTGGTACCGAGATACACGCTTCTAATGGTAAACATTCGGGTTGGAGACTGAGGGTTGAGGGAGGCATGGGACAAAGTCAAATTTCTAAGTCAGTGCATCGAGGTGAATATCTGGCAAACACATATATCCCAAGAATGTCTCCGCTGCTCGCTGAGGTTGTAAGATATTGCCACATAGCAATAAGCCCGCCAGGTTTGTACTATGTACAACGAAAGTGTAATACAATACGTTATACGTATAATACAATAGTTTTGTATACAGGTATAAGCCTTTGGCAAATGTTTGCACTATAGATTGCTTTATTAAACTTAAAAAAGTCTAATCCATCGTTATATGTTGATTGCTGATTTATCTTTCTAAAAAGCACTACAGAACATTCAATTTGCAATACTTTTTTGCAGACCAGAACCAGGTAAAACAAGTCCATTTAAAATTGATCTAACCATCGTTGCTTTACTCGTAGATAATTAATTATTTTGGTGGTACAACGTCAAATCTCAAACTATCTCAGATGCATGGCTTAAGAATGTAATCCCAACGAGAGAGCCAGTAGAGAGAAAGTTAGAATCGAGTCATGGAATCCTTTATTCATCCGAAGTTGAAGCGTTCAACTTTATGAGATTAGATTTACTTGATTAAGTCTGGTGTAGTTATGTTACTTGTTTGCCAATGGTTTTTTTTTTCTGGGGTTTATACACATTTTTGCAATTTTTTTATTTTGTGCAGATAGAAATGTGTGAATCTAAATGATTTTAAATAAAATGTATCTGCTTCAATTGTGCCCTTCTAGGCTCTAAAACATATTTTGTTAGTATCAATTGTACCATTGTGTGCTTAAATATATTTCATTAGTAAAAATTGTACCCTTTGTGTATTTCAATATATTTCATTAGTACCATTTCTACCCTTTTGTGTATTTCAATATATTTCATTGGTACCATTTGTACCCTTTTGTGTATTTCAATATATTTCATTAGTACCATTTGTACCCTTTTGTGTATTTCAATATGTTTCATTAGAATAAAAAAATATTATTATACTTTACAAGTCGGTACTCTCCTTGCATTCACAGCTTTAGATTTTACTTCGTCAACTCGAAAATTCTTCTTTAAAATTAACTCGTTCAACTTGAACCGATTTGGCTGTATTTCTGCTCCTAATTTTTCTAATGTTTATATAATTTTATTTTTTACGCACTCCTTGGCCTATTTAGCAAGACACCTGGTCTTTCATCTGAAGGTTTCGTGTTCGATTTCCGATGGTACTAAAAAAAACAACGGGTACTAGTTTAAATAAAGATCCGCGAGAGATTGTTGTTGCTTGTCTCAATGGTAACCAAAAAAGATACTAGTGTGGTAAACAAGGGCATCTGGTAACAAAACCGTCAAACGCCAGAAGTGTGGGTTTTTTATTGTCTGTTCACGTGCGGCGTATTATTTCCAACACGAGTTATGGCGAACTGTAGATTATTTGCCTACTTCAGCGGTTCTAAATCCGAATGGTTAATTTCTTGGGCCGTAGACAGTGTTGTCTCCTGGTCAAGCTCTTTAACATGTTCGCATCATCTTTTCGGATGTTTTGAGGGATGCTGTACGAATTCTTCTTCGTCGTGACTTAAATGCTCAGGAAGACGACCCACAAATTGTAGAGCATATTGATGTAGTTTTTTTGTGAAAAATAGGGCGACTGTTAAAGGATAGACTGCCTGGATAAATTAAATGAAATTCTTTGACCTTGTTTTTTTTTATTATTTGCTGAAATACTTTAAAAAGCACTCTCACTGGGGTGAATTGCCATAACAAAAAATAAAAATACTTGATATTTTTGCTCATCTTGCCATAATAAAAAATAAAAATAATTTCGCACTCACTGGGGTGAATTGCCATACCAAAAAATTAAAATACTTGCTCATTTTATTATTTCTTTTATTTTATTTCGTTCTTATCTGACAAAACACTTCTTACACCTAATTTTAATTATACTGAAGCAAATAAACTTTTGCCTTACAGCATTCTGTAATTACTACCGAACGGAGTAAAGTTGTATTTCTGTCTGTTTCTCAAAATAGCCAACCGTTTGAAATGTTATAACCTGAGGGATAAATAAATCTTGGCTGTAGTAAATATTCTCTGAGAATTTCTATGATTTTTTTAACATACATTTTTGGTGTAGGTCAACATATGTGTATATTTTTTTCTCTTTCATGTTACCTGAATTTAAAATGATGACGGTGATTTTAAAATTGTGCGATTACGGATTAATTTTAAGAATCACCTTTTTATAAGTGTATGTTTTTAAATTAAGGGCTGGTGTAAAAAAAACACCTGAAATATTCGAGGTTGGGTATTATCTCATATTTTGGGACTAGGTTCTTATTTCGATGGGTTCTAGATCATATGAAATTCAGACAAGTAATTTATAAAGTTCATTTTACTATTTTTTTTAAATAAATATAGGTTAATTAATAGCAACATAGTATTGACATGATGAAATACATTCCAATATCACGTATATATCTCAAGATAAATAGCAAAAAATACACTTTAAAGAGAATCTATCAAAAGGTCTGGGCTCATCTCATAACATCCGCGGCCGAGATACACACTACAAATGTGGGGCGAGCTGCTCGACCGTGAGGACACCAGATGTTTTTCAGCCCTTGACCATGTAGATTAAGAAAAAAAAACATAAAATAAATAAATAGCAGAAAAATGCAAATTACCACCTCAGATTAACTCAAATAAATAAATATTTTGTACAAATTCCTCTGTTTGAAGTGCGATAAAAAATTATTTACAAAATTTTATCTCATCCTCATTAAGGATTCAGAGTAATGGTGCCTATTATATTTTATTCTGAGCTCTTCATTTATGATTCTTTGAGGTAGAGCTTTGAGGTCGCCACTCCAGCGATTAACCGGGCTATTGAGCCAAACAGGGCTACAAAGTCAAAGCTTTCCGATAGGTCGTTTTGTGGAACAGCCTATCTGTGGAGCTATATCTTTTCTATAAAACACTATTTTTTCCACTTAAGATCATGGTATGAACTTAGGGAAGCAACAATGGTGGATATAAACTTTTATGTGCTGGCTTCGATAATTACGTAAATAAATAAGCTTATATTAGAGGCCCTGGGAATATCAAAGTAAGTGCATTGGGAAGAACACCTGGTTAACACATATGCTCCCAAGATCTAACCGCTGCTTTTCGAAGTCATCTCTTGTCTCCTTCCACCCACAACCGATGTTTTACCGTTATATATATGCATTTAGTCTGTCGTCGCCACCCCAGGCATGATTCAATCTTATTTGTGATCCTCTGACGATGAGGCGAAAACCTTGAAACCGGTAGGGTCATACCATTATCTAAGTGGGAAAAAAACAGTGTTTACTCAACAAATTTACACTCACGAGAGATATCGAACGGCGTGTAGTGATAAGAAACAAAGTAAATTGAACACTGAAACATATGATACATACTCGAACCGGACGGTATTAAAATCTATTAAAATGGCGTAATACTCCAAGAATAATGTATGTATTTTGATAGCACTTATAGTATCTCGTTCTGACGTCATTTATGATTTGACCGTTTGCTTTTGTAAATCGTATAAGTAATACTATTTTTTTTGTTTCAGGTAAGTCAAAACAGCTGATGTTGCTTGAAAGGTGTGGACCTACTAATTTGTATATAAAATGTCAAACGACTGCAAATGGATACGAGTATGTCTTAAAATAGGTAAAAGTATCCAAAATATTCACCTATTTTCGCTTTTTTTAATAATTTTGAACTTATTTAATTCATAAACAAGCTGTTGCAGGATATATAACAAGAGAAAGTGCGAGAAACTCCCGCATTCATGGAATATGGCAGATAGAAAATATTGTTAGTTGCGGATTAAATCATAGATTACACTGGCGTGGTCATGTAGAAAATAAATTCAATTCTAAAGTTCCCACATGATAATGTATTATATTTGAAACTCGCTGACAGCCATGCCTCAAGAAGTTCTTAAAAATATGAAAGGATATCCAGGAGTTGACATTTTAAGAAAGGCAAGCCTGATAAAAAAAAAGATCTTATTCGAGAGAAAGATGTATGCCCGAAACGGTAGACTGGGTAGAGCGCCAGAATTTCTTATTTAGTTTGCTTTGGATTGTATAATAAGGAGTTGTTGGATATGATTTTGATGTGGATCTTGAGATTGTGATGCGGTTGGAATTGTGTAGGGATAAGTATGTTATACAGAGTGTGAATATTTCAGCTGAGTGTATTAATATTTATGTGGAACTTGAGATTGTGATGCGGTTGGAATTGTGTAGGGATAAGTATGTTATACAGAGTGTGAATATTTCAGCTGAGTGTATTAATATTTATGTGGATCTTGAGATTGTGATGCGGTTGGAATTGTGTAGGGATAAGTATGTTATACAGCGTGTGAATATTTCAGCTGAGTGTATTAATATTTATGTGGATCTTGAGATTGTGATGCGGTTGGAATTGTGTAGGGATAAGTATGTTATACAGAGTGTGAATATTTCAGCTGAGTGTATTAATATTTATGTGGAACTTGAGATTGTGATGCGGTTGGAATTGTGTAGGGATAAGTATGTTATACAGAGTGTGAATATTTCAGCTGAGTGTATTAATATTTATGTGGATCTTGAGATTGTGATGCGGTTGGAATTGTGTAGGGATAAGTATGTTATACAGCGTGTGAATATTTCAGCTGAGTGTATTAATATTTATGTGGATCTTGAGATTGTGATGCGGTTGGAATTGTGTAGGGATAAGTATGTTATACAGAGTGTGAATATTTCAGCTGAGTGTATTAATATTTAAGAAAAAATATATAGAATTTGTGATTAAGGAATTGGACCACTTCGGCACAGGCCATGCCTTGTCAAGTGGTGCTCTATGTAAAAATAGTTAGGGTTTTTGAATCCTTATGTACTTGTATCTACGGTTCGTTTTTTCATTTAAATATCAATTGTAAATTTATTATATGTACCTTAATACCATCACGTCATTTTCCTGTCAGGGTAGGCAGAGAGAGAGAAAGACTTTCCTATCTGACACACATCATTCACTTCTACATCCATAACCTTCTCATATAACTTAAACGATTTCTCTGACTTTCTACGTTTTCTTCTTTTCAAATATCATGCACTTATTCCAACCAAACTTTCCTTGATATTCTTCTTCCACGCTTTCCACTCACATTTGCATTGTATATTTGAGTCTTTCTTCATTCTATTTGTATGTAATGATATCTAGTATTTAATGGTGTGTATGTCTTTAATTATATAGGTATATCAATAGGTTTAACAAATGATTTTATTACTTATCTGAGCACCCATCAGGAGAGTCTGCTTTCTAAAAATCGATTTATAAATGTTATTCTTAAATGATCAATATTACTGTATGCTTGTAAAATCTATATAATACATCGATCAATAAGTCCCGGAACTAACCAACAGATGGCGCTTCTTATAACAAATCCACACCATTCTCAGTTAGTTTTACAAACCTTTAGAAGATACTTGTCAAACTTTCATAACATTCCGACATTGTTTCATTGAGTTACAGTGGTTTTAGTGACGCTACTTTTGCTATTTTCAAAACAATGGAAAAAACCGAATTTCGTGTGTTGATAAAACATTGCTTTTTAATGGGAAAAAATACCGTTCAAACTCAGCGATGGCTTGAAAAGTGTTATCCGGGCTCTGCTCCGCTCGAAAACAACCATTTGTCGGTGGTATGCTGATTTCAAACGCGGTCATACAGACACAAATGATGCTGAACGCTCTGGTCGTCCAAATGAGGCTGTTACACCAGAAAACATTAAAAAAATCCTCAAAATCGTGATGGAAAATCGCAAAGTAAAGTTGCATGAGATAGCTGATATCTTGAAGATATTATTTGGTAGTGTTTACACTATTTTGCATGAACATTTGGTCATGAAAAAGCTTTTTTCGAAATGGGTGCCGCGTTTGCTCACAATGGAACAGAAACAACAACGCATCGATGATTAAGAGCGCGGTTTGGCACTGTTTACGCGAAATAAACAGGAGTTTTTGCGTCGGTATGTGACAGTGGATGAAACTTGGATCCTTCACTATACTCCGGAATCAAATTGGGAGTCAGCTGAGTGGAGAGCAGTCGGTGAAAGTCGTCCTAAGCGACCAAAAACTCAACAGTCGGCCGGGAAGGTATTTTGGGATGCGCATGGTATAATATTCATCGATCACCTTGAAAAGGGAAAACCCATCAATAGCAAGTATCACATGGCGTTATTGGAGCGTTTGAAGACAGAAATTGCAAAAAAACGACCCCATATGAAGAAAAAAGTTCTCTTTCATCAGGACATGGCACCGTGTCACAAGTCGATGGTAACGATGGCCAAATTGTATGAATTGAACTTCGAATTGCTTCCGCACCCACCGTATTCTCGAGATTTGCCCCCCAGTGACTATTGGCTGTTCGCAGACCTCAAAAAGATGCTCAAGGGAAAGAGATTTGGCTCCAATGAAGAAGTGATTGCCGAAACTAACGCCTAAAAGTTAGGAAAGCGTTGGAATGAATGTATCGCTCTTGAAGGAGACTATGTTGATGAATAAAGAAGAATTTTGTCAAACAAATGTTGTTTTAGTAGTTAGTCCCGGAACTTATTGATCGATGTTATATAGTATATATTGAATCGGCAAACTTCTTCCAAGGGAAACTTCTAAGTGAAAAATAATTTAAAATGTTTTCCTTCAGATACATCGTAATATCCAAATTGTTCGGAGGCAAACTTAAGGTTTTTTTACAATCATCCTTCAATTCGATTTAATATGTCGTTGCCGAACACATGTTTTTCTCATGTGATATTTTTTTGCGAAAACAGCAGTTCCATCTATGAAAATATTTTCCTCGAAATTTCAATCGGTTATATTCTGTCATAAGAAATATTCATTTTCACCCACAGACCCCTCGCCAGCTGGACCTCTCGAATTTATCTTAAGTATTACCTGGACCTCTGCAGACTCCACAAGATGGTGAAATAAGTAGGGTAGTGTTTCTTAATGTACGGGTCGGCAAGTTTTTTTTTGTTTTGAATAAGTCGCGTAATGTTTTTAAAATATTTCCTGAATCTATTTTATATTGAGTATTTTTTTTCCGTAATCTGTCCTATAAAATCCCCTTTAGATGAATTCATTATTTTTATTTTTTAATGTTATATTTCGAAAGTCTTGTATTCTTGATTGATTTTTTAAACTTTATATTGTGTTATGCATCGTATTTTGAAACTGTATCCTTAATTGTAAGTTTGTACTTGTTTTGGAAGATATTGATGTTGTTTTTTTTTTAATTATTTTTACTCTTATGTAAAGGACACGTACATGTCGTTTATTTTGATAATAAATAAATTTCTAGATTTTTCACCATCACAAAACTAAAATCGCATTTGTTGAACTGCTTTATTTCTTGTTGATTGACAGAATTTTGTTTAATGCACCAACAATTATATTGATGCCATCAAATTTTAATAAATTTACATTAATCTTCAGATTTATTTATAGTTTAATGTTAATTAACACAGGTTAAAAAACTACAAAAATGAATATAACAAATATCAAAAATCATGAATATGTCGGTAATCTTAAGATTGTAATTTGTTTTATCAAACACTGTTTATTCCACTTTTTATAATGGTATATCCCTACCGGTTTCAAGGCTTTCACTTCATCATCAGGGGGGCACAAACAAGCCGGTAGGATTATACCGTTACAAAAAGTGGAATAAACAGTGTTTGATAAAACAAATTACAATGTCTTTTAACCTCCACAATGTCAATGCGTTAACTATAAATAAATCTTAAGATACACCTCCATTTCTATGGCCAATAGCATTTCTACTACACTTGAAGAGTAAGCCGTTGGTTGGATTCCTTACTAGGCCTGTCAATTGTGTTGGGGATCATCCACGTGATTTTGGACACTTCTAGTTTCTTTTGGATCACCAGTGTATATAATAGGTTAGTCAAAACGGTTTGAAAGCGACATCTATGGAGCAGTAGAAAACCAAAATTTCTACGCCATTTTAATATTTCATCTTTCATAAAAACGTACTCAAAATTTCATTTTGATCTGTCAATTTATTCTTTGTTTACAAGCCAATTGAAGTTGACGTGTCAGTGTATTTTTTAACAATGGAAAAATCCGAATATCGTGCAGTGATTAAATTCTTTGTTTTGGAAGGTTTATCGGCTACTGAGATCCATGCAAAGATGGTGAAAGTATTAAAGGAGTCTTCTCCTTCATTTCCAACCGTTCACCGATGAGTTTTGGAGTTCAAGCGTGGCCGTACAAGCGTTGAAGACGATCCACGCTCAGGACGTCCAAAAAGTGCATCAACACCAGAAATCATAGCGAAAATACAGGATATGGTTTTGAAAGATCATCGATCGACTATGGATGTGATAGCTGACACCATAGGCATCTCACATGGAACAACATGGCATATTTTGGCTGAAGTTTTGGGTTTCAAAAAACTGTGTGCACAATGGGTGCCGCATTTGCTAACAATGCAACAAAAACATGTTCGAATGCGACTTTCTGAGCAACATTTGGAGCAATTTCGAAAGGATAAAAAGGATTTTCTGCGTCGATTCATCACTGTGGATGAGACTTGGGTCTACCACCATGATCCTGAATCAAAACAAGAGGCTAAGGAGTGGTGTGAACCAGGCATTTTGGCTCCGAAGCGAGTTCGTGTCCAGAAAATCGGCCAAGAAGGTGTTAGCGTCAGTTTTTTGGGATGCAAAAGGAATTTTATTGATAGATTATCTCCAAACTGGTAAGACAATCAACTCTGATTATTATTATGACCTTTTGGACCAGTTGGATGAAAAAATTTGTGAAAAAAGACCCGGTTTGCAGAAGAAAAAAATCATTTTTCATCAAGACAATGCACCTGCTCACACAGCTCAAAAAATCATCGCGAAAATCAGTGAATTGGGGTACGAATTGTTGCAGCATCCACCCTATTCGCCAGATTTAGCTCCCTCTGACTTCTGGCTGTTCTCACACCTCAAAAAATTCCTTCGTGGAAAGCATTTTTCATCAAACGAAGAGGTTATAGCCGTCGTAGAGGAGTATTTTGCAGGCCTTCCAGAAAGTCATTTCCGTGATGGGACAACAAAGTTGGAAGATCGTTGGACCAAGTGTATTGATCTTATGGGAGACTATACTGAGCAATAAAAGTGATTTCCCCCAAAAAAATGTATTTTCATTTCCGCTTTCAAAACTTTTTGATTAACCAGTATTGTATCTTCCCGTTTGATAATATGACCGAAATACTCGAGGATTCGCAGTTGTAAAATTGAAGACAAACGTTGTTCTACGGGTCGTGAGTATGTTATATTGTTAACTACATACTTTACTGCAAATAGTGTATTATTTACAAGAAATTAAACGTTAGGAATCGCTGGTGAAAAGTACGGTGTAGATTTGATAGGGTTGGGAGGCGACCCGTATGAGGAAGAGGGGTTGGGTTCCTGTCTATACATCATGCTCTGGGTCAGGCCTATCGAATTCGATTACGGGAAGACGTATCTAACTGAGGAAGTACTTGTAGATCAGAAATATCAATGGCGTACTACTGTAAACATATTTATTTATTTTACAGTTTCATTCTAATACATCTGGCGGATTTATTGCTTCAAGGCGATTTTTCTAATTAACCAACTTTTATTTCATATGCTCGTATATTATTGGTATCCATGAACTTGCATTAAACATAATGTTTGACAACAATATTTGAAAAACTCGACAAAAATAAAATGAAATATTTATCTAAAATAAAATAGGGATTAGGATGGGATTTGTATAGAAGCTAAGGATTGTAAATGTTTTGGGATAAATAATGCTTCTTTATTTTATTATTAAATATCTATAAGGATGATGTCCATGTTATTGAGCCAGTAAGATCGGTTTAAAGTTTAGCGGAGTGAACCGCAAATATGATGTATGATGCGTTGATCTACAAAAGATTCTGCTGTCACCAGATCGAAGGAATAGTCCATGTTTAGAAATATTTTTTTTGCAGATACTGAGGACAGCTTTATTTGTTCACACTCGAAAGAGGATTGACAGAGTTTATTTTAAACCAACCAAAAATATGTGAATGAGGTCTTTGTTGAACCAGTTTGAAAAAAAACTGAGTTCCGATGGGAATCGAACCCATAATTATCCGGGTTTAAAGAATCTTACCAACAAGGTACGAAGGTTTTATGTAACTATGAAAGTAGAAAGGAAAGGGGAAAATATAAAGTACGCTACATCACTGAAGGGTAGTAAAATGATTTTTAAGTTGCTTTTTAATGAAAGCTAGTGAGATCGCGTGTCTTTCGGCAGCTGGAAGTTGGTTCTACAGTCTAATGCAGGGGTAGACAAACCGTGGCGCATTGGATGATTACAAGTGGCGCATTGCATCCTTACGCCTACTTATTCTTTTAAAATAGGCGTCATAACTGAATCCATCTTCATATTTTCAATACCAAAGTGCTCTCAGTTCAATTCATACAGCCTTCGGTAATGTTCAACTTTACGGTGTCTGACACTTAGAATGGAACTTGTGAGCTGTCACTTTAGGCGGGTTTACAAACGTACGAATATTTCTATCGATGTTGCCATTGCGCGTTCCCGCTCACCAAACGAGACTCTCCGGCAGCTGTAGCATCATCAGTGGGGTCCACGACAGCGATCACCCTCTCGTCCAAGAGATCATTTCTGAATATTGTAGATTGGTGCTCCAATAAACGTACGTATGTCTTTTGAAATGGCGTAAATTGATTAATTGAATTGCGTGATTGAGTTATTCCTTTTTCTTCCCTAAGCGAAGCAGATCCTACCCCTATCCCTATTTTACAACCCCAAACGTGAGTGTAAGAAGGTAAAAAAAGTACTTGAATTGTACGGCGCATCTGAACTCGTCTGTGAAAAAATTGGCGCATGGTATGCAAAAGGTTGGCCATCCCTGGTCTAAACGAATATGTTAGGTTCCTCTGACATTGGCGACCACTGTTCAATGGTTTTCCACTCATCTATCCATTCTGTAGTGTATCTTATGACTGAGTATCGTGTCTCCCATGGTAGTCTCTAACGACTTCTCTCCATCCACCCCAGCGCTCTGCTCGAAAGGTAGTTGATAAGGATAGTCCAGTTAAGTCTTTCACTTGGTAGGTCCAACGCATCAGGATTCTGCCTCCTCTGCGTCATCCTTCTACGCCTTCAGTAACTACACGCTTCTCCAATTTGTCGCCTTTACCACGAGCAATGTGCCCAAAAATCGGAGGACTCGTCTAAGGCATATTGTCGACACACTCTGTGAAGTTCGTCTCGTTATTCATGGAATTCGTAACATCCTTCTCAAGCACCACATTTCCACTCATTTCCACGT
>CATKWJ010000734.1:0-19462 GCA_949825065.1 Odontocerum albicorne | reverse complement strand
AAAATAAATAAATAATAATAATATCGTTTATTGGTAGCAAAAAACGAAGTTATACAAGAATAAACTATTGATTAATATATGTTTCATATGATTCACAAGAAACAATTTAAATAATACGCTATTAGAGGTCCGAGCCCATCTTGTACGACTTCCATGACCAGTCATTACACCAAAGTAAGAAAAACAACTTGGGTCACGAGTACGAGCTTTGTAATGAATATTTATTTCTGATATATTTAATAAATTCGATTTGATATAAATATGATATATTTATAAAAGAAATATTTTCTAATATTTAATGAGGCTAAAAAGTTGTCATTAGTTGACACAAATCAAAATCAGCTTTCGAAGCCCTTTTTCAACATCTTTCAAATTTAGTGGGCGCCTGAGGGCTCTGTCCCATAAAAGTTGTCCTTTAAGGATTGTGACAGGGGCAAAAACATTCCTATTACAGTTTTTCATGTGAAAAATAATGATCCAGCCTTAGAAGGGTGTCGGTTTATTTTTTGTAGAGAATTCATAAAGGCATGTCACATGGGCTGGAAAGGGGTTTAAAGGATGTTTATCAAGGATATTAAAACATTAATTTAAAAAACTAACTAAGCAGTTTTAAAGAATTGAAGTTTCAACAAATAAAAAATATTTTAAAAAAGACATTGAACACGAAATCACTCAAGGAGAAAAAAAAATGTAACAAAGAAAGGTAAGGTAATAGAAAGTAAGGTGAGGTAATATTATTTTCAAGGCCAATCTAGAACAAAGACACCGGCACGTCGTCTGAAGAGTTCAGGCAAGTAAGTTGTGTAATTTGAGGCTTGGAATAGACAAGGTGGAAGCGAAAGAGTTAGCCAGAGATCGAGAAAAGCGAATGTTTGTTGGTGAGATTGAAACTTCGACCCAAAAGAGATAATGAATACAAGTAAAGGAATAACCGATTATCTAAATATTTCATTTTTAGTAAGCGGTTTTTAGGGGTGAGTAAAAAAGGGTTCAATGAAAATTAATAAATAAAAAATACATTACTTCTGTTCCGTAAAATATTAAAAATACAATTTAAGTCTGAAACTTTTTTGATAAATTCACTTTCATTCTAGTACCTAAATTAAAATATTAAATTTAATAGGCCATATATATGAATCAACAAAATACTAATATTTTTATAAAACAATTTTATCTTTAAAAGCGAATATTGGATATATATTTTCAGTGAAAACAAAACATTAAATTTTACATATAAAACAAGGAACGAGAAAGTTAACGGTTTTAATTTGGTTGCAAAATAATGAACAAGTAATATTTTGTTCATTGAAATGAAAAAATACCCAGCCAAATTAGGCGGTGAGGAAAATTAATAATAGCATACGGATTTAGAATAAAAACAATATTTCCCCCAAATGGATCGTAAATACTGAAAATGTATGTATATAACGGGCTGTCGATACGTCATATCCCGATGGTCGAATTAACGCCAATCGTGTGAGAAGAGAGAGGCCTGGCCATAAACATTATTTTTAACGCGGGCCGGGCGCCATCCAGGCATTAGGCGGGGCGAAGGATGCTGGGGCGCCGGACGAGGGGGCGCTAATTAAATAAAACGTCTGCGTCACTGGCGCCCAGGGCCGATTTAATTTGCAACTGGGTGGTATTTTGTTAAGGCAGATAATCAAGCAATTATAAGTCAAAGCTAAAAGTTAACAAACAAGAAAAATAATAACTCCAACATAGGACTCATGTGGAATTATTTTTAAAACGTATTACTTCAAGAGATTTTCAAGAATTTGTGTCAGATAACTTTTAAGTGCTAGTACAACAATTAATTATGGCATAAAAGCCTTGATATTTCAAGTGTTGAAAAAGTAAATTCGCCGAGTATTGGACCCAAGGACTTTTGGGTGTTAAACAACAACGTCTGAGTGCTCGTAGGCATTTGTCGTGATTTTCACAAGATGATGTCTTGCTCAATAAAGTGTCAATTTATTATAAATCACTTAAAAAGTAAAGCACGTATCTTGTTGATGTTTTAATGTTCCACTTGAAAGCATATCCAAGAGTTATAAGTGTCTTGTTGTTTCAGAATGCTTAGTGACGGTTATTCCTTGTTGAAAAACACATCTTATCATCTCGTAAATAACACCCATCGTTCTTCACTAAAAACATCACGACTTTTGGGCTTGGTATGATACATGTATAAACAGTTTTTTTCCAAAAATTGACTAAGGTAAAATAAAAAAAAACAGTTACTTATTAGAAGAAAACACTTTAAAATGCTCATAGCTTTTAAATTTAATATTTTCATAAAACATTTACAGATATTGATTAAAAAACAAAATCAACTATAATTTGTATGAGTAATTATAAAACGCAAAGGTAAAAAATACATATTTAATACATAAAAATACATATTTTTATTACGCATACATCAAATTTGAAGATTTGATGTATGCGTAATTAAACACAATTAAAAATTATGTTCATTCGAAAATACGATTTTCGTTGTTTTAACATAAAAATACTGTAAATAAAGTTTCCTACATTAAACATCCAAATTTTATAGAGCTTAAGTAACTCACAATAAAAGATTGCACGAATGGGCGTTAAATTGGTATATTCGCCTCTGTCGCTAGACTAGGCGCTAGGGGCGATATCCGGCCATGCGAGTCGTTAGTACGTAACACACAACTTAGAGGAATGAATGGAAATATCCGTTTCAAAAGAGTACCAATGACTTTGATTATATAAACACCTAATAACGTGTACCTTCAGGGGTCGAGGATGACGCCAGTGAAGGTTAATTAGGAGTAAATAAGAATTTATCTCAAAGTATAAGGCTCGTATGTAAGAAATGTATGACAGCATCTAGATACTTAAATTGATCTAATTTAAGAAAAAAATATCCATTACAAAATTAACATAACTTTTAAATTTCAAAAATATGTAGGACATAGAAAGATTAAGGTTTCTTACATAACATACGTCAAATGATCAATCTTGAATACTATAATAACATTTTGAAATCTTCGCTTGAAAAAAAAGATTGTTTAACCCGGATGAACGGCGACAATAATAGTTCTTAAAATATCAAGTAATAAATTAACTTACTATTCTACTAATTATGTTACATTAATCCCTGCGACACCTGTTTCTACCTCATATCTCGAGGATACCTTCAAGCGGAATAATCATGGTTTGTTACGGGAGCAATGATCAGGTTCAACTGGTCTCATGTTTCATCGGACCCAAAGGAAAATTTCAATGAAGGGTGATTTTTTTCATTCTTTGTTATTTATTACCGTTTTATTTTTGCTTATGACTATATGTATCTGTGATGTTTCTTTATTCATTGTTTTCCTGATGTTTCGAAAATACAGTTATAACATAAATAAGCAAATTATGTAAAATAATAACCCTTCATTGATTTTATTTCTTTGGGTCCGGTTAAATGTTTGTTACGAGAGCAATGCTTAGATCCAACATAGTAAATTAGTTGGATCTAAGCATTGCTCTCGTAACAAATAGGGATTATTCCACCTGAAGATGCGAGGGAGAAAAACAATGTAGTTTTTTTAGGAATAACAATGTATTTTTAAATTTTATATTCTAATTTGGACTTTGACAAAGTTAAAGCTGAAACCTTTAAAGTTCTTAAAATATTCACAGGCACATACATAAATAATCACGTTAATGATAGAAAAAATAGTGGTATAAGAAAAAAATACACATATATAGGTTGTACAGGATTTATATACGAGTATGAAACAATGTATCATAAATCAGATGCAGTCAAAAGGTACATTTTGTTAAAGATATTGTACAATACTCGTTATACACGCACACAGGTAGCTCAGGTTTTATATGCTATATGAAAATAATTAAATAAGATGCCATCATAAGGAACGTTTTGTAAAAATATGATAATATATAACATGTTACATTTACATGTTTCGCTTACATGTTGCGCATATGAAACAAGGTTAATCAGATGTCATCAAAAGAAATGTTTTGTAAAATATACAATAATATACAATACAAACATAGGTTGCACACGATTAATTATGAAACACAATAAATCAGATGCCATCAAAAGTTACGTTTCGTTAAATATACAAAAATACTCGTACACACCATAGGTAGCACAGGATGCATACGTGGAATTAGGTAAATCAGATACCATCAAAAGGGACATTTTATAAAAGTATACCTCGATATAGTGCAGTTATATTTTGTTAACGAAGATGTATCGTATATACTATATTTGTAAAATTACTTAATGATAAAAAAATTATATGAGTACATTTTTTCTACTAACTCATATTCATTCATTGTCACTTTGTAAGATTCCAGGAACAAAATTGAAATATAACCCAATTTTTTATCAACTTTTTTTAACTAATCGAGTGAAATGTTTCTTTTAGTATTAACAAGTCGTTTCCAAAATGTGTCCGTACGGTAAACAAATAATCGAGATAAAATATAAAATTTTCCCTTAAATTTCAGAGGGTGTCGGAACAATATTTTTTGTTCACATGATTGAGTGTCATATATGCCTTGGAGCGAGCAAACGGTTTGGAGAATCCCTTACAAAGCTAATTAACTTCGACACAGGAGTTGAATTTTTTCAGCAAATCCGGATTATTACCCACGTATCGCACTCAAATTATCAGTCATGTGGGAACCGTGTATGAAATTAGGTTTGTAAAGAGAAATTAAGTGAAATTTTTTATTTCGAGATATTTACGTATTCCACGGAAATTGCTATAGTAAACGAAAAAATGTAAACCTGCGAAAAACTTACATGAATATTCGATTTATAAAATAACAATAATGTAGCCAAATGAAAAAAATAACATTGTGGAATGATAATCGAGAATAATATTAAACCAACTAAAATTTGAAGTAACATGAAATGTAACTCGATAATATGAAAAAGAACTTTCGGAAATTAGAAAAAATATTAAATCAATACCATTTAATACTTGTAGACATGTTTTGCCTATCTTAAAGTTAAAAATAAATGAACAATAATAATCAAAAGATTGTGAAATTAATGTTTTTTTGTCTAAAAAACTATTCGATTCGTAACCAGAAAATTGCTAGTGAAAGTGAAAAAGTGTATTTCTAGAAGGATAAGGAATATTTAAATTCTGTTACTTGCTTGAGTGTATTACCAATGCAAATATTAAAACAATAAATTATATAGTATCTACAAAATAAAGAAAAATGTCAGGTGACTTCGGTTTTAACACAACGTTAGGGAGTATTTATTGAAAAGGTTTCAAAGTACTGTTTAAATAAAAACATTATATCGCAAAGCCAAAAACACAATAACGGCGCAATAGTTAAACGAAGTTAGTAAACTCATTTATGACAATGTCAAGATAGGGGGAGTGCCCCATTTGAGTGTAAAATATGAAAGCCGGAAGTGAAAAAGGTCCGAGGTCTGAGTGGAGTGGGCCGGCGTAAATTTCCGGCCAACAAATTCCTTTTGAAATATTAATGCGATTACTAGCTTCTCCGCCATCTTGATTAATGTATTTCCTTAAAAATTAATTGCTTCATATTAAGTATTCATTAAAAATGTTGCTCATTGGGGATAAATACAGGACTTGAATGTAGTAATATCAACGATTAGGAGAGAAAAAAAACGAACATTAGAATAATAAAGTTGTCGAAATAAACGAATTGGTTTGGATAAAGAGTGTGTTTAATCGTTATAATATTAATGAACCTCATTTTTGTTAAATTACTTTCGTTTATGATTTAACAATCTGTTGTGTATTGTAACAAATGTTGTAAGTAGATTTTATCAATGATATGAATAGGAGAGTTCCATTTAATGTTTTGAAGTAAATACTCCCAATATGAAACAAACTTTATCGAGTGCATTGCGAATTTAACGCAAGTACTCCAGTGTCGAAAATTTGACCCCAAACATCGTCATAAAAATTGCAGCAAGTTCAGGGTACAGCTTCAGCTATTGTACTTTGCTCGAAAACCGCCCGATTTAACCTGTGCAATATTCTAAAGAAGGCGAAAAATGAGTTATTTTGCCTAGTTGTGGAATACTTATCTCGTCGAATATTGACAATGAAGCTGAATGTCAATCTGTTTCTATATATTGAAACCTTAAAACCATTTTTTGGTTGATTGAAAGAAGTAAATTGAGCTGATTTCGTTCTACTCAATATAACTGTGCACCAACAACACCTTATGCTCACAAATAATTGTAATACTTTGTTGTCATTTATAATTAATCATATCGTATACTCGTACAAATAGGTCACTCGTGTTCTATTCTATTTTTTAAAAATTAACATTTCTAAAAGCTACAAATCTTTCAAACAAATATACACATAACATATATTGGCTTCATATATTAACACGTAAATAAAAAAATGCAGCCATTCCAGAATGACAATATAAATCATTTGGAGAAAGCCTCCAAACAGAAATATATGACAGAATATGTTACATATAACGAGGAGGAAGGAGACCGTTATTACACAATTGCGATACTCGCTGCGATTTTCTCATTGAGGGTTTGCGGAGAAGATACTGACGAGCTACGAGACACTTTTAGGGGGTCATGGATTCCCAGCTTACCGCGTAGGTCGATGAATAGGTCATGATACGGCCCTTCTCTCAGTTAAATGCTGTTTAAAAACAGAGTCGAGATAAAAAAGCTAAATAAGCTTTGTTAAGTGGATAGAGATTTTCTTATTTTTAATATAATATTTTTTTGTTTCAATATAATATAGCAAAATTATGTTAAACAAAACGTCCAACTTAAATTTTTTAGTGTATAACAAACTAAATTATTGACATAAATTTCAAGATTATTATAATAATTATAGACCACTTTGTTCATAACAGCATTTTTACCGATTGGATGAAGTATAAAAATATTTTTCTTGCGAGTTAAAAAAATATTTCCTCTGAAACCTCAATATTTACTTTACTCTGCAAATAATCTTAGAGGAAGAAAAATACAAAATGGAAAGGGTTCGAGTTTTTATCGCCTTTTGTTGTTTTGTTCTCTCTATAAAAGCGAAGATGAAATTGTGGGATACTGAAGAGAGGGCGGTGAGTGAACTTGAGCCAAGTGCCTTCCAGAGATGCTTCAAGTCGAATAAGTGGTCATAAAAATGCATCAATTGGCAAAACAGATCACGTTTTAACTTGCCGAAAAACGTATAAAAATATATTGGAAGAAAATATATTCTCGACTACAGTATATGTCATTTCATTAAAATAGTTGTAATGCAATTGACATTACGAAAATTTTTGTTTTAAGGAAGGACCGGAAGTAACTCGCAACGTCATTGTGAACCTGACATAAAAGACTACGATACAGTGAATTATTACTACTGACTGGTGACTCACCAAGAACTTGGCTGTTTTATCGCTCACTAGGGACTCGTTTTGAGACTGCCGACTGGTGGCTGGCCAAGAGCTATACCGTTGTATCACTCACTGAGGGTTCGACGAATTAGATGTCCATCTTACACTCTCCATCTGTGTTACAATAAAGAGATCAGTTTTGACCTTAGGAGGGTGAACGCTTAGCGCTCATAGAGACTTATTCTATTTTTGCATTCCTAACGGAACGAAATGGGTATTAAATTATACTAAGCAACTTAAATTATTTATTAATTGTAAATAATAATAACAGTTTAAGTTGCTTAGTATAATTTAATACCTTTTTTGTTCCGTTAAGAACGCAACAATACAATACGTCTCAATGAGCGCTGAGCGTTCATCCTCCAAAGGTCAAAACTGTCATCTCTCTCTTTATTATAACACAGACGGAGAGTGTAAGATGGACGTCTAATTCGTAGAATCCCCAGTGAGCGATCAAATAGCAAATGTCTTGGCCAGCCACCAGTCGGCAGTCTCAAAACGACGAGTCCCTAGTGAGGGACAAAACAGCTAAGTTCTTGGTCAACCCCCTGGCAGTAGTCTCAAAATATACTCGTATATAACAAAACAAATAAGTTCAATGTATAGACTCCAAAATACCTTACCAATAAAGAACTCAGTTATTGCGTGTAATAAGGGAGTTGCTTACTTATGATTAATTCTATAATTTTCTAGTTATGACTAAAAACAAGCAATATTTTTACAGTTACCTATTGTCAATTAACTTACACATATTAAATTATTCTATCCTATTTTTCATTGTTTAACTTACTGACATATGAAATATACAATTACTGTTGAGGAGGCGTTTTGTATAAAGATTTAATTTTATAAATATTTAAAAATTTCAATAAAGAACTACATTAATTAACTAGACAAATGTGAGTCTCTTTGGGTGCACCATGTTTGAATCATTGGAGATGATTAGGTCACTTTTTGAGACTGCCGATTGTTGGCTGGCCAAGATCTATGCTGTTTTATCGCTCACTGGGGACTCAACGTTTTGAGACGACCAACTGGAGGTTGACCAAGAAATTTGCTATTTTATCGCTCACTAGGGACTCGGCGTTTTGAGACTTGCGACTGGTAGCTGGCCAAGAGCTATGCTGTTGTATCGCTCACTTCATACTAAAACAGCTTGAAAATTACTATTTAAATAAAAAATGTTTTTTTCAATAGTTCTTTTCAAGCTGTTACTAGTAAATTCTTAAATATCTCATCAAGTTGATTGAACAATAATATTGAATGTTTAAAAAAACAGAAAAGGTACCTCATAAATAAAAAAAAAATACTAGTGAATAAAATAAAGAATTTTGTAATAAAATTTAGAATCTACCTGTCAAATGAACAGTAAATGAGTAAAGCGATAAGATATTGGAAAAAACATCAGTCACTGTCAAGCGGATCTACTCGTATATGGTATGGTAGACGTAACATATAGTATAATGAACATTAAAGCATTCAATACATAACATATTGTAACGTACCTACTCGTATTGACGATTGGAATCATTTTGCAAGTCCACACATCAGTAAGCAGTCAACTATGAGCTAGCTATAAAAATGAAAGCATTGTCATGTTTTCAACGGCGACGCATCGCATTTATGAGGGAAAAATAATAAGAAAAGGGCAAGAAAATTTAAAAGAAAAATGTGAAGAAAAAGATTGAGAAAAAACAACGCTCATATATTTTTATTTAAGATAAATGCGATAGTAGAAATATATGACTTGACATTCCCAAATTAAAGGTGAGGCAATAAAATGTAAAAGCATTATAAGGATAATTTGTCGCCGGAAATGAATCTTCATTCATTTGCAATTCTTATTTTTTGGGGAAAAATAAAGCTCCACATCGATGGTATCAAATATTAACGGAAAAGCATTTCAAGTACTTTAAAATGAAAATTATTAGAGAAATAAATATGAAATGAACATATTTTTAAATGTGAATTTATTTTACGTTATTAAAAAAATAGCATCATTTTATATGTATTTTCTGAAACAAACAACTAATAAATGAGATAAAATATGTTAATATTGATATCTGGTATAAATTGGCAATTTCAAAATATAGAAAAAAAATCTTGGTAATTATCATCAAATAACCGATGTGTATATTTGGTAAAATCTTGGTAATTATCATCAAATAACCTATGTGTATATTTGGTAAAATCTTGGTAATTATCATCAAATAACCTATGTGTATATTTGGTAAAATCTTGGTAATTATCATCGAATAACCTATGTGTATATTTGGTAAAATCTTGGTAATTATCATCAAATAACCGATGTGTATATTTGGTAAAATCTTGGTAATTATCATCAAATAACCGATGTGTATATTTGGTAAAATCTTGGTAATTATCATCAAATAACCGATGTGTATATTTGGTAAAATCTTGGTAATAATCATCAAATAACCGATGTGTATATTTGGTAAAATCTTGGTAATTATCATCAAATAACCGATGTGTATATTTGGTAAAATCTTGGTAATTATCATCAAATAACCGATGTGTATATTTGGTAAAATCTTGGTAATTATCATCAAATAACCGATGTGTATATTTGGTAAAAATTAAGAATTTATATTTTAACTGGAAATACTATTTTCATACAATCGAAAAATATGTTAGATTTCCAGCAAAACAATGACATTGGTAAATAATTGGAAGGAGTTTCAACTTTTACATTACAATATCTCAGACACAATAAAATGTTAGTTCAACAATTTGTGCCTGAAACTCGATGATGTATGTTAAGATGTCAAAAGTAATATGAAAAACGGTAAGACATATTTATCAAGTAATAATTTATATTATTAATAAAATTACAAGTATAAATAAAATCTTAAGGCAAGTAATGAAAAAAAAACTTAATATTGAATTATATGAAAACTATCTTTATTGACACCCAATGATAATATTTATCAGTATGTTATACGTCAAATATTTCCATCTCGTGTATAAAAGCAATGAAATATTGCGAGTGATGTTTAACCGAAAAAAAAAACATTTGAGTCACAGAGAGCAAAATATAATTTAAAATTAAATATCATATAGAGAAAACACAATAAAATTGTTAAATAATTGTGACGTACCGTCGCGTGACCGAACATCAAGATACGAAGTATGGTATATTATCAGTATCCAAAATGAATTATTCTGACACCACAAGTCTGGGCTAGTCACCATTATTTAAACCCACAGGGTGAAATAATACTTTAAAATTTTTATTCATCACTAAATGGTTTAGAAGTAGAATTTAAAAAGCACCAAAATTTATTTAAAATTATAAAAGTAGGTAAAAAGTTTTTACAAACTATTATCAATAGTGTTTTTCATTTGAACAACGTAGGTTTAGACAATATTGAATTTAATAAAAAAAAAAGAATACTTATGACAGTGTTACATAAAAATTGATTAATTTATCAATGGTTCCGGTTTTAATTTTGTGGAATTCCATATTTTACAATAAATTACAATATTTAACAATAAATTACTTTATTATTTCACACTTTCTTCCACACATCTTAAACCATTCTCCTCTGCATGGATTATTTAAAAGATATATTTTTCATAAACAGGGAGAATTAATATTATCAAATTCATTAAAAATTATTTACATAAAATTACATAATTAATTTATTAAAATTGAAATCTTTGCGTCAATAGATCACGATGTGGCGCGGTCCATAACAAGAAAAACAAGACGCCGCGCCAGTCTGACTTAAGCACTGATGGTTAGCATTCGGGCGCCCTAAGCAAGCAGGTTCTCCAGGTTTGATTCCTGGCGGATTTATTTTCGGCTGGATTTACACTTTCTAAGAGTATTTTATGTCTGAATTTGTTCCATCATATATTAGTATAGCGCTATTCAGCAATACACAAAATGCCATTTATAAAACTTTTCCTAACGAAAGGCAGTAGCAGATTTAATCTGCGGATTGTCTTGAGAGTTCAATCTCCTCGCAAACGTAACTTTGGGTTTGATCTGTCAAGACTGTGTGCTTGCTGAATTGCAACAGCTTGCCCTTATATTCATAAGACGT
This sequence comes from Odontocerum albicorne, assembly GCA_949825065.1. Lineage (NCBI taxonomy): Eukaryota > Metazoa > Arthropoda > Insecta > Trichoptera > Odontoceridae > Odontocerum > Odontocerum albicorne. The sequence continues at coordinate 7,994 of CATKWJ010000734.1, read as the reverse complement.
CATCCTTCCATTTACAAGATGGCTGACAGTCGTACTAGATAACGACGGATAGCCTATTTTATATCCTTACATATTTAATAGTTAAACGGCAGAAATAAAAATTGTAATAAATATTGTTTCAAAATAATTTGAATGCCGTTTTACAATACACCAACAAATAAACTTGGAACTTGAACTGAAACTAAAACTGGAACTGAAACTAAAACTGGAAACTTGTCAAACGTAAGACCAAAAGGTCAGTAGTAACTACCGGTTCAAAAATAAATACTGATCTGAAGGCTGTAAAAAGGACAGTCTTCCTACACGTTTTGAGATTTGTCCCAGAGACAACCACGGACGATATTTTGACATATGTGAGGTCTATCGAGAAAGAAGACTTTCAAATTGAAAAACTCCCTACGAAAAAACAATATGCATCATTTAAAATTGGAGTATCCGGCAGCTAGCTGAAAAATTCAACGACCCTGCTAGTTGGGATAGCTGTCTCCAAATTTATATTTTTAAAAGCTAAAAAGCCAAGTCTAGGAAATGAGCAAAACAGGAAAAATTAGAATTTTGTATCAAAACGTAAGAGGTCTCAATACCAAACTTCAAGAATTCCGGGACAATACGCTATTACAAAATGCGGACATAATAGCGCTCACGGAATCCTGGTTGTGTCCGTCTGTTCAAAATGGAGAACTGTTCGAAACAAATGAATACCATGTGTTCCGGAGTGACGCGGGCGAGCGCGGGCGGGGGGTTCTGCTCGCTGTAAACCAAAGGATTCCCTGTGAACGCATATTTGAGCTAGAAATTTCAAAAGACCAAGACATCTGGGTGAGGTGCAGGATAAACAATACAACAATATATATTTGTGTAGTTTACTTCGAGTGCACGGGTGCCGACGAAACCAGACAAAAATTTTATGACTCTCTGACTTCGGACAATCTTAAGTTACGCAACAAAAATGTTTTAATTATAGGAGATTTTAATTTGAATAACGAATCCACGGAAGTATTGTTGGATTATGACTGTTTTCTTCAGTCCAACGATCTTGTCCAATACAATCACATAAATAACGAATACGGCAATATGCTGGACCTAGTATTAAGCAATACCAACTGCAAGGTGGACAGATCGTTGGAATGCTTTGTAAAGGAAGATAGACATCATCCGACACTCTCCGTGGAGATCCAGGTGAGATGCGTGGGCCGTGGGAGGGGTCGCAAGTATCGCCCTTCGCCACCCAGGGCTCCTCCCCCCTCCCCACGCAACTCCCGCCCTACATATAACTACTATAAGGCAAATTTTTTACTCTTAAAGAATATTTTACTACATTTCGACTGGAACACCCTGTATAGCATAGATAATATTGACGAAGCCGTAGAGTACTTCCATAGTGTCATTTACGGAACGCTAGATATCTGCGTCCCACAGAAACATAATCTACCAAATTTGCCCAACTATCCAGTTTGGTTCAATGTCGATATAATCCGAGATCTCAAAAATAAAAACAAACTTCATAACAATTATCTTCAAAGCAGAAACCAGGCTGATTACTTAGAATACTCGAGGCTGAGAGCCAAATTAAAAACTCAAATAAAACAATCGCGCCATGAGTATTTAGCCAAGATAGAGACCGACATCCGAGGAAACCCTTCGAATCTTTGGAATCATGTAAAAAATAAAAAAAACGAAAAAAAGTAGCTTCAAATCTATGAAACTGGGAGACAGTATAACCGAAGACTCCCAAAAGATTGCAGAAAACTTTGCACAATATTTTCAATCAGTTTACCTAGATTCAGCGGCCAAATATGACACAAAAAATATATTAAACAGTTCGTCAGACAGCAGAAGCATATCGCTACATTCCATTTATAAGGAAGACGTGCTGAAAAGTAAAAACTCCTTGCAAACCGACAAAGCAATCGGACCAGATGGGTTATCAGCCGACATTTTCAAAGTCTGTGCGAAATACGTGTGTGATCCCATCTGCTACATATTTAACTTGAGCATAAATACCAATACATTTCCCGTAAGCTGGAAGACAACCAGGGTCTGCCCTATCTTCAAATAGGGAGACCCGTTAGACTCTCATAATTACAGACCTGTAGCTGTTCTCTCTTTGCTTCCAAAAAATTTCGAAACTGTACTGTGCAACCAATTGACCCACCAAGTATCAACAAGACTTATTGGAAACCAGCATGGCTTTTTGCCAAAACGATCGACTGTTACTAACCTTCTCTTTCTCACACAACAGATTGCGTCAAACTTAGACGAACTTTCACAAACGGACGTAATATATACAGACTTTCAGAAAGCTTTCGACAAAGTTGATCACGATATATTACTTAAAAAAATGCACAAACTTGGCTTCAGCGATAATCTAATTGGATTATTTGCATCTTACCTAAAAGAAAGATCTCAATACGTAACAATCCGTAACAAATCTTCTGTGGAATTTATCGCAAGATCTGGTATACCACAAGGATCCAATTTAGGTCCCCTACTATTCCTCATATTAATAGACGACATTCAAAATTCCATAAGTCACTCGACATGTTTATTGTTCGCTGACGACTTGAAAATATTCAAAAAGATCAATTCACCTCACGACTGTGCACAGTTACAACAGGACCTAGACTCCCTAGTCTCCTGGAGTGAGCAAAATCATCTTCTGTTCAACATTAATAAATGTGTCTGTGTATCTTATAGTCGATCATTTTCACCAATCCACCATCAGTATACTATACAGGGAGTGGCACTAAACAGAGTTTCTGAATTCAAGGATTTGGGCGTAACCTTCGATGTCGGACTCACGTTCGTTAACCATGGCTCACGTTTGATATCGGACTGTTACAAACTACTCGGTTTTGTAATGAGAATATTAAGAGAATTTAACAGCACCGATATCCTCCGAAACTTATATAATTATCTAATTAGAACCAAATTAGAATATGCATCTACGGTTTGGGCTCCTCACCAGCTCAAATATAAAAACAATATAGAACAAATACAAAAAAAAAATCCTCAGATATCTATGGTACAGAACAAAGGGCGATTACCCAAAATATGCTCACCATGCCGAACTTCTCACGGTGTGTAACTATAGAAGCCTTGAAACAAGAAGGCAAGAATCCATTGCGATATTCCTAATAAAGGTTTTCCAAGGTTCCTTTAACTGTCCCGCGATTCTAAAAGCACTAAGTTTATATGTACCCAATAAATATATCCGAGCAAGGAATCACCCTCTGTTCTACATACCAACTTACAGGACGAATATCATGGCTAAACACTCAGTCACGCGTGGTATAGAGATATTGAACCAACTGAATGACACGGTTGATATATTCTCGGTACCGTCTAGCAGTATGAGAAGAATCCTGGCTGATATTATTCCTAACGAATAAGCTAACGCTAGAAGCAAACCCTCTTTGTGTAACAGGAGAAATCCGTGCAAAGTGGATAAAAAAATAATAATAATAATAATATTACAATAAAACAAATCCCACTTAAATAAAAACAAAACAATTGGGGTTTTCTACTTTTATATTGCATTTCATATTAAAAAAAGGAAAAACATTTTTATTGAAATATGTTATTAACGCAGATATAAAATAGATGTGTAAAAATGTTTATTAGGAAAGAAACTTATATTATATTCTTGAGGAAAACATTTTTACGTGACGAATATAGTCCGAAAGATGTAAAAAGTCGGCAGCCTCTGACTATTTGTAGGTTTATGAAGGTTGTCAAGTCGTAAAACCCAAAGAATTAGATGATAGGATAGAAATCCATCGAGGATTCTTACGCTCTTGATAATTTGCTTTTTAGTTTCAGAATCTAACTACATCCTGTTTTTTATGACTTGATGGGGTGGAAAACATCCATTAAAATAATTTCATTTTTTTATAAAATCAGAACAACTTAAAAGTACCAATGTTTTATAAATTGAAGACTATTTTATTTTTAAGACATTGGAAATTTATTTCAATTCCATGTTTTCCATACCACCTCTACTTGTATTTGATCAGCGTTTTAGTTTATTTTCAAAACCACTTCTTTTATCTGATTAGTATTTTAGATTATTTATCATACCACTTTAACTTGTATTTGATTAGTATTTCAAATTATTTTTCAATAGCATATCTACACAAATTTGATTATTATTTCACATTATTGATTACATCACTTCTACTTGTATTTGATTAGTATTTTACATTATTTTTCATACCACTTCTACTTGCATTTGATTAGTATTTCAGATTATTTTTTATACCACTTCTACTTGTATTGAACTAGTATTTCACATTATTTTTTCTACCGTTTCTACTTGCATTTGATTAGCATTTCAGATAATTTTTCATACCACTTCTACTTGTATTTGATTAGATTTCACATTATTTTTCATACCACTTCCACTTGATTAGTATTTCAGATTATTTTTCATACCACTTCTACTTGAATTAGTTAAGAATTTTAGATTATTTTTCATACAACTTCAAATTGTATTTGATTAATATTTCAGATAATTTTTCATACAACTTCTACATGTATTAGATTAGTATTTCACATTATTTTTCATACCACCTCTACTTGAATTTGTTAAGAATTTTAGATTATTTTTCATACAACTTCTAATTGTATTTGATTAATATTTCAGATAATTTTTCATACAACTTCTACATGTATTAGATTAATATTTCAGATTATTTTTCACACAGCCTCTACTTGTATCTGATTAGTATTTTAGATTATTTTACATACCATGTCTACTTGTATTTGAGTAGTGTTTTAGTTTTTTTAAATACACGCCAAACATATTGAAATTTTTTAATAATCTTTAGAAAAGTATTTAATTTATCTTTTTTAAAAGTAACTTTAACAAAACGACGACAATATGTAAATCGCTCATCGATGTCATACAGTTTGACAACATACATGAATTGCGTGTTCGTATTGGGATGTCGAATTTAACCTAATTGAATCAATAAACGGCCTATCAATATGAAATATTGTAAAGTAATGGAAATGCAAGTTTGAAGTGTGGCTCTACTGCTATTATATTATAAACCTATGATTTATACCAATATCTAGAACCAATATATATTTTATTATATTATGTCATTGTTGTATATAGTGTAATCAGGCGGGTTTAGAGTCACGTGACTATTTCTAAAACCAGCACAAAATATGTTGAAGAGGCCCGAAGGAAAAATAAGACTGATATCCCATTTAAAAATATGAGAACCAACGGGAATCGAATCCGTAACTTTCTCCTCGGAAGACAGGTGTCTTACTAACTAAGCCATGGAGGTTATATAATATAACATTAGATAAAATGATAAAAATCATTTTGAGAGAAGTAATATTTACGTTTCAGAATAATTTCTATTAAATGATAAGTGTACAAGACAATTATTAAATCATGTGAATGATCCATTTTTTTGTAATAAATTCGTATTTTGTCAAGTAACACACACATTTCGAAATTCTAATCCCCGTCTTTAGAATTTTGATACATTGTCACACACCATAAAATATGTCGTAAAAAATCAGCAATGAAACGAACTGAGATGATTATAAAATATGGATCCCGTTATAATTCTTAATCACAATAATAGTATAAGCCACATTTTATAATGTTAACTGAATTTCTTAGCTCATGATTACATTTTGAGTTACATACTTCATCTAAACACTATGTCTCAGGTGAAAATTTACGATAATAGACTTAAAAATATTGGCAAAATTTATTATTTTTCGAAACTTAATACATTGGAAAACTTAAATATATTCATTAAAAGTCTATTGGGTATCGGTAAATATTGGCAGCCTTATCCGCCTGGAACTGTTTCTAATTTCTAAAATGTGGAATGATATTGAAATTTGTCTAAAGCGCGTCAGAACTATGAAGGGAGGCGTCTATTAGGAGAGTATCAATTACACAAAGTAGACGTCAGGAAAATTATATGAGCTGTTCCTCAAATGTAAGGAATACTTATCAATGGATCTCTAAAAAGGAAAATGTATTTCAAAGGTTACAGACTATTGTAAACAAATGTAAATTATAGCATTAAACTTTGTGAAACTACATTTTTTTCTTAAAGAATAAATATGATTGTAGTCATAAGTATCACTATACCCCTGAATATTAGACGAAAATAATACTTGTGTCATTCGAGGTGAGTAGCACAGCGCGGGATACGAACGGGCGACATTCCGAACGGGAATTCAGCGCGTAACCAAGCGGGCATGAACCTCAAATAATATGTTCTGAGGCTTTCGTGGTTTCTCGGAGTGTTTACCGCGGGGCATCATAAGTAAAACAACGGATTAAAACAGCTCATCCAATCCAATCCATATAAGAATATTATATTTAACAATAAATAAATTTCTTATTCTGATTATTCTTATAACTTCAGTGGGCTAGCTGTTAGGACATTTGACTTCCATCCAGGAGTTTCGCTTTCGATTCCCGATGGTATAAAAAAATGAGTCCCAATTTGGTAAAAGTGTTCGTCAGTGTAAAATACTCGCACGCGCCGAGTACGTGTGCGAGTGTTGCCGCCTCTTTGGGTACGGTAGTTTTACCAACAAGTCCTTTGTTCTTCGATTAATTACATTAATTCACACTATCCGTGTTTCTACTTCCTATCTAGTTCACATTATCAGTCAGAATGCCTGAAGAGAGCCTCGAGATAGAAGGTTACGTATCGCGAGGAATGGTGCAATTAACGTAATTTATTATAAGATATTCGAATAAATATTGTAGTATATATGAAACAGGCATAATTTGATAGAAAAAAATTATATTTTAAAATAAAATGGTAAAGTGATAAAATTTTTAAGGAAACAGCGAGAACTACAATACTTACAACACGAAATCAAATTTGGACCTAAAGAAATTTCTGATTTTCTTTTATCTTGTGACGCTTTATATACTTAAAAAATTAACGATACTTCGATTCATTATCAGTAAAGGTATGAGAAAGAATGTAAGGCATTGAAAGTGAAAGAAATAAAATGTGTTCCAACTTAAGTATAAAATAACGATCGTCAGAAGAATAGGTGTAATAATTCAATTTGACACTGATGGATCTTATGCATTTAAAATATGATCTGTTGTCAAGCAGCGTCAGAAAGAAAATTAGATAACTTTAATTCAATATGGCGACAAAATTGACCCGAGGCAAATGAAGGTTAGAAATTGAGAGAAAAGTAAATAATCTCTACTAAGTGCTTTCCGTAGTTACGGAGCTTATGCCCGACACCTGGGCTGGCCGGTATATTAAATTACTGCAGCCTCTCCTTGTCTTGTGTCCTGCCCGTGCTACTGTAGCGCGGTACAAGGACATTGTTCAAATGTGGTATTCTGTATTTAAATTTTAATCGAAAATCTTCAATAAACCATTATTTTGACTAAGCCCTTCCATATTGAGTAAGAGTTGTACTCGTAGTTACAGAATTCAACGAACGTTCATTATTTATACGCTTTTAAAATACAATAATAATGAAAAGACATCTTATTTAGCACCGTTTACATAGAGGACTCTTCTCAAGGGCGCTCTAACTTAAGATCCGAACTAATTATAATTATTTTTTAATTAATTTTGTAATATTTTTAATCTGTCAATAATAGTGGGTTCGAGTTAGAGCGCCCTTGACGAGAGTTTGCTCTCTAAACGGCGCTATATAAATTGTCATTTATTATTATTAATAAAAAAATATATTTTAAAGTTAAATACCTTCATTTGCACTGAACCTCACAAAGCGAGAAGGAAGGAATGACAACAATTTTCAGCCAATGATAAATATTGTTCTTCTTCTTCCTAGTGTCATGTCAGCCCCCCCCCCCATTGTTGACTATCACCTGAGAGTAAGCATCTCTGTCCCCGGCAGCCCAAAAAATATCCCCAACGTTGCTTATACCAGTTCAATCACGTATATTGCGGAGCCAGGAGATTTGCCTCCTGCCAACACCTCTTCGATCCTCTATTTTGCCTTGGATG
>CATKWJ010000733.1:0-28120 GCA_949825065.1 Odontocerum albicorne | reverse complement strand
AAAAACGACATAAAAAACAACTGTCGGAAAGTTGCAGCACGCCGACAGTTTCTAATCAATGCTGTATGTTGAACGAGCTTATTAAATATATTGTGAGATAAATAAATATAAAGTATTTGGGGCAATATAGCCGTCTCGGTCATCGCGCGGTAGTGAATTTACTACTCATTTATTCGTATCTAAGACTCGAATATAAGGCGACGCTCATATTTTCGGGTCGTTTTTTTTTTAAATAAAAACCTTGCCTTAAATTCGGCTCAGTACGAAAGAATGGAGTATTATTTTTTGGGTAATTTAAAAAAAATATATTTATTTATTTTCTAAATACAGGCTTAGCTCAACTACATTGAAAAGTATAAAAATTGTTACACACATATATTCAAAGCTACTTAAATATGTTGATAAGTGCTTTCTAACACCCCCCAATCTTAGAAGAAAATGTATATTGAGAACGTATTCCAAGAATTAGGTAACTAAAAGGTGTATAAGGAATATCTAGATTATCCAACTGATTCTAATGGACAAGTTTAGTAGGTTTATTTGTAAAGTTGAGTAAAGTGAAGTCACTGGCATTATTTAGTAACTCGAGTGTATGAATAGTGGATGTGTGTCGGTGGGATCTGATGCTCGAAATCTACATATATGAATTGATATAAAAGATTTATGAAGCTTTCCGTACATTCATCCGGGTGTATCTCATCAGATCTCAACGTTTCAGGCGGTGTAATTGGAATCTGGCTTATGTAGATTTCAATTTCCACTTTAATTGCGAAGCTTATACGTTATGTAGAATGGAGGAGATTCCCCAAAATTAGAGGCACGTGAAGTTCTTAAGATGTTTGTGCGGTAAACCGAGGCGCTGGTAGAAATTCTTATCTAATTACGGGCCCCGCACAATCGAACAAAGGACATGTCAGATGGCGCGGGCTCCCAACCGCTTCTAGTAACAAAGGTGGAGTTGTAAGGATTTGCCACCACCCTCCTTCTCGCACTCCGCTGCGACCCACGCCCGCACCCCCTGCCTCCGGCCGCCCACTCACGGCCTAGCCGAAACCTCACATACCCACACGCCATTACATAAATCCACATTTTCCCCTTGACTCTAGAGCGACGATCTTCGATACACAAACGCTTTGGTTAGGCTACCATTCAATCTCGAACTTACGCGACCTCTCTCTTTTATTTTATGGTATACGTGTTACGATTAATTTGTGAAATTGCCGGATTCATAAAATTTCAGGAATAATCCTAAACTAATAGTTAATTAAGTAACAATGTTTTTTTAATGGCTATTCACCCGAATTTCTACATTCCCAGTCAGTGAGTAATGATAAGTGGATTACGTTAATTAATTAATTTATTTATCCTGATGATATACCCTTTAATACATTTAAATTGATTATATCATACACACTTTGCTGATTAATATTAAAATCTGAAAGGTGTCCTACTTGGGTCATGTACTTAGAGGAGCAAAGTACAAATTACTGCACCTGATCATCCAAGGCAAAATAGAAGGCCGAAGAGGTGTTGGCAGAAGGCAAATCTCATGGCTCCGCAATATAACATACGTGATTGGACTGGCATAAGGGGCGTTGGAGATCTTTTTCGGGCTGCCGGGGACAAATATGCTTACTCTCAGGTGATATTCAACGTTGGGGGGACCTGACATGATACTGGGAAGAAGAAGATACACACTGAATATAACATTGTCTTCAGTTCCATTAATCGAACCTTCTGGTTTATAACCACTGGAGTAGGCACGATGCTCTCGATTGGTCATTGCACGTTTCGGTAATACTACCCCGAACATGAAGAAGTAACAAAACTCACGTTAGTCTAGCGCGTGTGAGTATTGTTACCAGCGTTTAATGCATGGTCATTCATAGAATATATGATTTGAAATTACCTTACTGAGATCACATCCACAGATGTTCCTTTGTGGAAGAATATGGAATACGCATTAGACAAACCATAGATGTTAAATGCTTGTCTAGGAGTCTTTAACTAAATCAAAGGTAGACAAAGATAAAATGGAGATATCCCATTGAGGAACTTGAATACAAAGAGACAAAGTTTGAAATCAATCCATTCATGACACTTAAACTAGTGTAGACTTTTAAAAGCGGACTAATTTATTAAAGCTATCACTTAAGTTTTTTTAATTTCGTAGGGTACCTTTGAACATATCTAAATTGTTGATAACAAAAAATGATTTGGACATATTGAAGTTTGTGGCCTGAAGACAATATTGTCTTCGGCACGAGAAAGCTCGGAATACGCAATTGTTCACAACACGTGTAAATATACCACTGCACGTGAATATACAATACTCGCAAATGTACTCGGCGCGTTCGTGTATTGTTATATGACGAATTTTTTTCCAAGACTGAGACCCATTCCTCTTTTTTTGGTAACATCGGGCATATAATCCGAAACCTCTGGATGAAAGTAAAGCGTTGTGTCAAATAGGCCACGGGGGTCATCATTAAATATTTTTTGAAAATAAAGTTTCTTGACTGAAAATTGAGAGTTATTTCAAATGTTACGACCCTTACTTAGGTAATGAGATTTCAATATAGCTTCTGTGGACTATACAATCGTGTGATGTTAGTCGAAAGCTACATACGTCCACATTCTACTAAGAATAAGGCGTACATCGCTTTTACGAGTATTATTAAAAATCTTTGATTATTTATTGAAATTATCAGGTTCTGTAAAATAATAATAAAATGACAATTTATATAGCGCAAATTAGAAAGTGGACTCATCTTAAAGACATTTTAACTTGAGAATATAGTAAGAACGCCCTTAACCCTTGGGCGGGCGCATCTAATCTGTGAGATAAGGTACCTAGTTTTTTTTGTGCCAATGGGCGAGGTTTACCGACAAAGAGGTGAGGCTTATAGTAGCTCCCTGACTCCCTACTCCTCATACAAGGGTATCTTTGTTATTTCTCCAGTGCACCGTTGGTCTCCATGATGGACCTTTTGATCTGCTGAAATTTAAATTAAAAATTTTAAATCACAGATGAGTTACGCCCGAACGTGTTAGGATTTGTATTGCACCCGACGGAGGGTTAAGGGAGAGTTTGCTCTCTAAACTGTGTTAGGATAGGATTATGGTGGTTGCTGCCATCATATTGGATATTTTCCCGTACTTGCATATGTATATTAAAACCTTCCTTATTCTTCTTGCTGTAGATTCTTGATCTATTTTTCTGCATTATTTAGTCCAATTGCCAGCTGTATGTCTTTGGGGGTCTGCTTGGTAGTCAGTTTTTTTTGAGGTGACCATGAAAACCTATAGTATACAGGAAATCTGGGTCTCTTTGAACGTGATTCTAACGATGTCTTCGGTTTCACACATTCTTCTTATTTCTGTTTTAGTATACTTTCTGTACATCTTAAAATTGTTTTCTGCAGTTTGTTTTGAGATGTGTGTGCGATACTCGGAATGAGTTTATTATAAGTATGTACACATTGTGTTGCTGCTAGGGAACCTTTGTTTGTTTAAATTAATCTGAGGTTGTATTTGTGGATTGTTTTTTTTTCAGCCATCTATTTATTTTTCTTGTTTATTTATTCTATCAAACATGTGCAAGGGTGTGGGCTGAAAAACATCTGATGTCCCCGTGGCTGGGCTCGCTCTATATTGGTGGGGTGTATCTTGGCCAAGGGGATTTTATTAGATGAGCCCAGACTTTTTGATAGCCTCTGTCTTAAATGTATTTTCTGCAATTCGTGTGTTTTTGAAGTGTATTTAAATATATTATGTCGCTATCAAAAAATAAATAAATTAGTTTGATCTTAACTTGCATTATTTTTAATTTTAGATAAAACCCTGTTTATTAATAAATATTAAAGTTTTGATTATTAAAACAATACTTTATACTTTATTTATTGACCAATATTACCAAAATGATGCATCAATTATTATATTGACATTAATATAACGGTATATTTGTAATATCAGCTACTTGCAGGAATATAAGGGTAGGTACTCAGAAGATTTATACGCACGCATTGATTTAATGCTCCCATCCCAAATAAATTTCCGTCTCCCACTCGTGCCGAGCATAATCAGGGACCTTTCGGCTCGGGCGAGCCACTTACTCCCTTTCGCCACGCAGCCGCCCGCCCCGGGGCAGTTATTTTGTTGCCCTTCCACACTGGCAAGGATATACCTAACATGTGGGAGGAATCTCCCTCCTGTCGTAATGTCCTTTGCGCGCCGTAGAGACCGCTTTCCCACAAAAGGAACAAGCGCCGAGTCCTGGCATTTACGAGCCGCGCGTGCTTGACTTTGCGACGCAATTTTGGTCTTTAGAACTGTTCAAAGGGACGATATGCCTACGCCGGAAGACATTGACATTTCACCGAGGGCCATTGGGCCAGGCGAAAGGGGACGCCATGTTGGTTTTATGCCTCGGGTGATAAAGCCAGGACTCGCGATTGCTTCCCCTTTCCCCCGTAATGTTCTGATAAGCTTATATGGCCGCCAGTTCCCTTTCACGGAGGAGGATTCTATCACATAACTGCCTCCAACATGGAGAATTCTTCAATCATTTTTACGATATGTTATGTGGCTGAACGCTTTCTCCTCGTGATATCTCCTTAAGAAGGCTGTTGAGAGCTATTCGGGAAGCCGATTGAGAAAGTGAATGGGTTTTAAAATCCGCTTTAAATAAGAATTGCTTCTATGGCTCATCGACATGAAGATTTCTCTTTTCTGATATGATATCTTATCGTATTTTTTCAAAAGATCACGATAAAAGTATATCATAGTATTACAGTCTCAAGGCAAATTCCATTCGAAGTTTTCCACAAGAGTACTGGCAACTTGCTGGACTGTTTGGATTCCAGGCTTTAAGCCGTTTTATAATTATATTTACTGAGCTGCGAGTTTTTTTTCTTCTCTCGTGATATCGGATCTTAAGATTGTCGTCATTACTATTTTTCTCACACTCAAGTGTGGCATCACCTGAGGAGGAGTCCTATTCGGTAGTCTCTTCTTCGTCACGTAGTGACGTCGCGCTCATACTAGTAATAAACAAAGAAGATTATATCTTCTAATGTAGATCGTGCTGGATATGAATTACTTTGTCCTCCATAACAGAGCAGGGTGGTGGAATTAAACGGCCTCGAACCAAATTATACGAAATTGAATATCTTTTCAATTTTTATAACTGTTTTTGTAGGGTTCTATGATGTCATGAGTAGTATAGCGAAAAATTAAATGAATTTTTCGCAAAATTGTAACCCAGTTTCATCAATAATTTAATGAATGCTGCTATCGAGCTCGTCGATATACTGCAGATTGTTGCCGTAGACTTTAGATCTAGATAAAAAAATCTAGATGCGTTAGATCCCACGATCTCACCGTCTAATAGGTGTCACCATGTCGGGGAATCATTGTTCATAAAGTCATTTTTCCTTTTGCCGTGTGGTACATCTTGCTGAAAGGACATATCCTCAAGATCAACATTCTCAAATTGGGGCTATCAAAAGCTTGTCACCATGTTATAGCGTTCGTCATTAACAGTAACCATTTCGCCATCCTCGTTTTAAAAAAAAGAACGGCTCTATGTATCTCTAACCCAAAAACCATACCATGCTCTAACTCGGTGTGGATTTATTGGTATTTACCATACACTGGAGGGTTTTCGATTCCACAACCATGGTAATTTTGCTTATCGACACGTGGTCGAAAATGGGTTTTGTCGCTGAAGATGATTTTGTTACAAAATTCAGCATCGCATGCAGCATACTCTAGGATCCGATCGGCGAGCACGGGATGTTGCCAGTGGTCTACGGGCATTAATTCTTGAGTCAACTGAATGTTATTTGTGTAAAGACGAAAATCTTCTGTTAAAATTTGTTGCATGGAGCTTTTGAATATGCTCAATCACTGAAAACGTTGACGAATTGAGGTTTTTGGATTTTCAACGACATTTTCACTCACTCGAGCGATATTTTTTGTTAGAATAAACTTTACGATCTGCACTTGCATCAGCAACTGAACCGTACGTTTCTTAGTTGCTAACTAGGTTGTAAACAGTGGTGTCACTTGGCTACCAAATGACACACGCATTTAGCCAATTTTCATTAAACGGTTTTCAATATTTTTATGCTTTCTTCCGTTATGGAATGTTGCATAATGAATTTGCCTGGTTCCTAAATGACAGGTGTCAAACAAAACAATTTTAGATTAGACAGTTCGAAAATGGCGCCAAATTCAAATCCCAACTTCAAAATGGGACACCCTATACAGGTGTCAAAGTCCTCGTTGGGATACAAAAACATGAAATTTAAGACAAGTGTATAAAATTTAAAGAAAATTACATTAGAACAGAAATATAAAATATACATACATCCTTACTGAATTATATGAAGTAATATAGAAACAATCATGAATGTATAAACTAAAAAGAAAGGAATGATAAAAAAGAGTGGGAGGGAGAGTAGAGCTGAATTTTCATTTTGTTTGTACCCACCGAGGAGGAGTATGCCAATATGGCTGAGGATTTGTATTTAAATTGAAAACAGTATAAGAATGTAGCCAAAGGCTGTTTGTCATGTGTTGGATTTAGGCTCTATGTGTCGTGTAGGCAGTCACTGGCTTTAATCAAAGATCCTTCAGACTGAATCTGAAGAGGATATCTTGCGTGTGTTGCGGGCAATGCCTGGAATTCAGGATTCTAGAAAATGAATTATTGTAAAATATAATATTACCTTGCAACGACATCGAATTCCTGTAGCTCTTCTTAATTTGTATAATATTTAAAAAGATACATTATAAATTATTTTTTAAACAAGTACAATGGTAAATTTTGAATAAATACTACAGAAATACGTGTATTGAGAATACTATGTGAGGGCAAAATGTATGGTCATGTACAAAATTAAGTAACTAGGGTAAATATTAACTTAAGATGCATTAAAACTTGATGTATTTGGTTAGATGAAGAAGAGCACTCTGAGATGGTTCGTGAATGTAGAACGAATGAATGAAGAAAGACTAACAAAACAAATATATTTTGAAATATGGAAATGTTAAACGTTCGTAGGAGTTGTATGAATGTAGAATAGGTAAAATATGTGAAAAGTCTTGCGTTCTCTCCTCTATGCCTATCCTGACAGGGACATGGCGTGATGATATTTATGTATGTAAAAGCAAAAAAAATTGATGTATTCATAAACCGTTAAAAAAGAAAAGTAAAAAAAATAATCACTGTATTGTTTTTCAGTTTTGTAACGAACCCCGCGCTGAGCTACTCCCCTCGAATGGCAGTATTCGGGGATATAAGAATATCTATGACTTCGGTCATATCTGTTTTTTCGAAAAGAGAATAAATACATGCTGGTGTGTTCTGATCGTCTCACTTTGGTGTGCTGTCGGATCCAATAGGGCGGTGTGGCCGGTGAGTTTGTTGGTGTGCAAAAGCTCACTCACTTAAAAAAACAAACTCCACGGCACAACTTCGCCTTTCCACTAAATTGCTGTTGTACATAATGCGAGGGGATTCTCGACTGCGAGATCTTGCAATGGGAATGACGACCATAAACAATAAATCAAAACAATGTTTTTTCGTTCCTCTTTGTGTCATAAACTATGATACTGCTAGGTTTCTTTACTCTATGAGTTTAAAAACTAATTGTCTTAAGACATATTAGTGTTTCATATAACATTGTTATGTATTACTCTTTCGTTTGACCGGTCCATGCCCTTGCAATCAACCGGAACGATATTTAAGAGGACTTAATTTAAAGTCAGATAGATACCTTAGTTATTTAAGAGTATTAATTAAATTATCTCTGCCTATCCCGACAGGGAGATGATATGATAGTATATTTGTATTGGATAAATAGTCGAGAGACATTCATCTGATCAAATAAGCAATGTATGTCAAATTATGATTGTGTTCGTATTATAACACGTCGTGGTTAATCGAGAAGATTTTTAAATAAACCCTATTAAATTTAGGCTAACTATTTTTAAGATATAATAGATAGTGGCTTCAGATGTGAAAAATAATTTGAATTGTATTTATGGTAATACCCAGGCGTTAATAGTTAGTTCAAATTAAACTATATACTAAAATTTGTAAAAAAATGATTTGTTTTAATGTATTACAACTTGGCGGGGTTATTGCCATGTGATACTCTAATTCAATCAACAAGAAATATATGAAAAGAACTTTAAGTCCAGACTGAACCTATTTAATAACGTCTGAGTTTCAACGGAAATCGGATCTGTAACTTACAGGTTGATATGAGTTTTGCTAACTAGGCTACAGAGATCATGAATTTGTCTGTTGTTTTCAATTAACTTAAACATATTGGGAAATTCTTCCAACTGTTGTATTTATTAACTCATAATGCCAGATAAGTTGTAATAGGAGTGTCAGGGTGCCCATCAGAAGGACCGGTTGACGTGATTTTTTGAAGATTCTATTTTCTGTCTTAGATATTTGATTTCTGTGTTTTGTAGGGGCTTCATCTGTGTTTTCACTTGATGGTGTTATTCTTAAAGCAATAAGAAGTATCTGGTGCGTTGGCAAGGATTTTGGAAGTCATTGTGGGAAGATGACTTTTCCCGCAGAGAGGGCTCACCGCCCTCATAGAAATAAGTTCTCCGTTATGGGTAAAAATACACACCTGCCCATTATGGTAGAATAGAATTTCCGTGAATATTTCATAAATTGTTGTTGAAAAATTAAATAAGTTATTATGAAAACGACATTTAACAAATTTGGTTCAAACTATAAAATTTGCAGAGTTTCATGGTTAGAAAAAACATATTTTAAGGACATGTCAGGGATACATTATTCAAATATGTTTTGAAAAGTATGTCAATAGATTGATTAATCATATAGAATGACAAAGAAAAATATTGTTTGAAAACGTTTATTAAATATTTTTAAGAAGTTGTTTAGATTCTTATAATTTGTACTTTGCTTGTAACTTACAAGTATCTTTTTCCTTTTTTTTATACACATATCACTCTTATCTCTAGTTTCTGTTCATGGAATCGAGAAACAAGCTGAATTATCATTTTTGTACCATGTTCGATTTGATTTATTCCATACAAAAAAAAAAAAAAAAACAAAACCAATATTATACTATAAAAAAACATGTACATACTCTTACATTGAATATTTATTGCAAACACACATACAATCAATCCGTTTTTCTGTCGGGGTAAGCAGAGAGGAGAGAGTCCCAAACTTTTCTATCGCGACACACATCTTTTGCATCTTCTATATCAATACACCTGCTCATAAAACTCCTATGATTTTTCGGTCTTTTTAGATTATCTTCTTTCAAAATATATTTCACTTAATCCAACCATACATTCCTTAATCTTTCTCTATCACGCTTTCCACTCACATTTGGAATATCAGAATGCTCTTCTCAGCCTATATCAGAATGCTCTTCTTCATCTTATTTAATCATCTGCCTTAAGATCACACTCACACTTGATCACTTCATTCACCCCATGTATTCTTCTGAGAGCACATATTTGCACACTATTTATTCGACTCTTTTCAGTTTTTTTTCAAGTCCACGTTTCACTTCCAAACATTTAAGTTAACACTAGAACACTATTAAGGATCTTAGTAGATTTTGATTCTGTCCGGTTGGATCTTGCTTAATTACTATGCTCAATTACCACAGACCTGCTGACTGACTTAACTAGGAAAGAATTCCTGTTTGAAGTTATCTAACTAGGAAAGAATTCCTGTTAAAATAAGCTTATCACGTGTCAAATAAATGCTCTCATCACTGAACATAACATGAAAAACAATGTCAAGATATAAGTGAGATTTATCCTTTTATAGTTCAAAGAAGAAAATTAAAAAAAACAAAACAACAATAGCAAGGAAATATAAATGGTTCTCAATTTTCACAAAATTAAAAGTTTTCAGTACTATGTGTTTTTACCCCACCACCTTTCGATTACACAATGAAAAAAATTGTTGATAGTATGCATATACAATAATATAGTATGCAAGTATTTGTGCGTTTGTTTTTTTTTATCTCCTATTAATTGATTTTTCAGTTTTTTTCTTAATCTATTGTATATGTATAAGGGTGTTAGCTGAAAAACATCCGATATTATCGTGGCCGGGCTCTCCTTATATTGGTGTATCTCGGCCGAGAAGATGTTATGAGATGAGCACAGATCTTTTGATAGCTTCTATTTTAAATGTTTTTTCTGCTATTTATCTTGAGATATATTAGCGATTTCGAAATGTATTTGTTTATGCACATACTATGTTGCTATTAATTAACATATATTTACAATATCTTGGACATATTGCATAAGACGAAGATCTCCGATGCGTTGGACCAACCAAGTAACAAACGCAACAAGACTACTCGTATCTGCTGCTGTGTGAACTACCGAGTTAAGAGAGAGGTAAAGAGGAATTGTTAAGAACTTTTATAGGAGATACAACGTTCATAAATAAGCAACACAACTGGAAATATATTTTGAAATAGATATAAAAAGGTAAAAAAGTGTTTTCTTTATGTTGAACCTTTTTTATCGTTATTAAATATATCAGCATGCAAAACAATAATATAATGTCAGCGGCAGAACTCTAAAGAATCAACCCCACCTCCCTCAAGTTCAATTTCCAGCTGATTCACTTTTGAATTGGTATAACTCTTAGACCATTTTACATCTTAATAATTGGTGTAAATCTTAGACCGTTTTACATCTAAATAATTGGTATAATTCTTAGACCGTTTTACATCTAAATAATTGGTATAACTCTTAGACCGTTTTACATCTAAACATATGTTTTTTCCAGCTTATCCTCTGCAAATCATAGATTTTTATACCGTTATTAAACAACAAAAATAGTGCAATATAGATATCAATCTAACAAAACACTGTAGCAGATTTAACCTGCAAATCATCTTGGAACATTGATTTATTCGTTATCGGAACTTTGGGTTTTATTTATTGAGTCTATATGCGTGCTGAACTGCAACAATTTGTACACTTTACACAAATGCACGTGCAGGCGTCTTCCACTTACAAGATGGCTGACAATCATGCACGAGGGATTGCCTGGCGTATCGTATCGTATGAAATGATTTATAGAGTATTTGTTAGGTTATATAATTTATTTACGTTCCTTTTGAAGAATAACATAGCAATTATGCTAATATAATAATGGAAGACTTTCAATACTCGGGACCGTAATGTCCTCAGCTTCCGTCTCATCCGTCACGGCCCCTGTTATTGGACAAACCCCCTCCGGAGTATAAACTCTCCATCTAAGTTTATTTCGACCCTCCCCTCTCGACATTTCGTCCAAATTGAACTATAAATTTGAGTGGAGTGGCGTTATGGACTGTACGTATATACTTCATGCGAGTCTGCTGGATGTACCGTGACATTAGAGGAACTAAGTGATAGGACAGATCTAGGAATTTCACAGTTGAGATGGAACCAGTGGTGGAATTTTTAAAATTTCTTGAATAGAAAATAACACATTTAATTAATATCACTGTTAAGATTTATTTTGCATGTACCAAATAATAATGGAGAAGCTTAAATAAAGCGATATCGTGACAACCCAACCAAAATACAAATATTTTTACTTAATAATATTAATAAAATGACTATTTATATAGCGCTTTTTAGAGAGCACTCTCCTCAAGGGAACTCTAGCTTGAGATTCGAACTCATTTTTGTTGACTGATTAAAACTATCATAAAATAAATATCTATGTATATAAGCTGAGTGTAAGGATATGAAGATGGCGGGTGCGACCATAAGATTAGGTACTTCTCCGCATCTACATGTATTTAGAAAAAAAATATGTGATAAAAAAACGAACAGAGGAATGATGAACTTCAAATAAACATTTGTAGATCTTTTGATATGTACTAGTAATACATTCGGCTTTAGATGTAGTGTAGTGTATGTGCCTAGTAACAATTATAAAACAAAATAAAACGTACGAACATCTACCACAAAAAGTAATATTTCAGGATTCATATATCTTTACAATATTATGCATGAAAATACCAATGTATATTAAAATGCGGAAAGTGAAAAATATAATTAAATATAATCAACAATTCAAGACTTGAGAAGAAAAAAAACTTTTACAAAATTATAGAGCATAAAACAATTTTTATTTAAATAAAATGTGATAACCACTAAGTTTAAGATTGATGAAATTCCGGAGAGGGACCCTCCTGAACTCAATGACATCGACATTGAAAATATCCACCAAACCAGACGCGGAGTTACCCAATTGTTGCATTCTCACGATTGAAAAATTACAACGTGCAACTCAACTGTTGATAGCAAAGACCGATGAAGGAGTAAGGTGTCGTTAAATCGAATTGATACTCCGAGCACAGACCATCAAAAGTGTGTTGATAGGAAATTGCAATTATTTTTATTTAAAAGAACACTTATGGGAAATTCACCAAGATTTTCATACAAACCATATAATTTATAAATACGTTCCAAAGTCGCAAGGGCATTCAATACTTATAAAAAAAACAAGATCAATGTCTACGAGTCTCAAGCGATTAAAGATCGAAAAAAGACAATCTATCTAAGCGATCAAAGAACTATTGACATACTTGTATTTGTAATGCAAAAGTTTCCGTACGAATATGGAAACCATATATGGGCTATCAAGAATGTTTTAAATAACCTTTTACAGAATCATCAAATATAATACAATCCGTCCTAAAGGGAGTTTGAGAAGGTGGGTGTAAATCAATAAGAGATCGTAATTTGATTTGACAGAATTTTGGATGTAATTTTTGTTTAACTATAAAAAAAAATTGTTTACACATACGTGTGTATATCCGTATATATTGCAAGATATTACCGCTTTTGACATGCAGAAAACAAAAATTAACTATGAGTTTGTTTATTTAAAGTCCAACTCTGTTTTGTCGTGGGGATTTCGTGTGCAAGGGTACTAATGAAGGTGCCTAGAGTAAAGTGCTAGTGCCTAGTGTCTAGATCTAGGCAGTGTAATGTAGTGGCTGCTTGCTTGACTTTATGTTGCGATATTAAAGGCAGATGCCGGCACATTATGCGCTTACCAATCGGCAGCTGTAGGCAGTCCTCTTAACAGTCACATATTTCCAGCTTTTATTGGCGGCTTTATGCGCTGAATAAATCTGAGAATTGCCGGGCTGTTAAGTTACGCAGGACAATAAAATAAATACCTTTGTTATAATTTCGCTGTTTTATTTGATAACGTTTTACACTCTGTATCATGTCATTAAAATCAAAGTATATCATTTTAACTAGCTTAGTTTCTTCTCGAGAAAATAACTATATATTGCTTGTTTCAGTGGAAGCGGATGGTATGTGAATGTTAACTATTACTAGTACGATACGATAGGCTTCACATTCAATCAAGTATGAATGTCAGCTGATCTTGTTGATGTAAGACACATGTGCGTGTATTCGTTTATTTTAGCAAGCACACAGTCTGAATAGCTTACACCCAAAAATCCGATGGTAAAAAATCCAAGTTCCAAAACGATCGGCCCGTTTAATCTTGATTAAATAATACAATTTTTTGTTGCTTGGTAGCGCAATAAAAATACATGAAAAACTGCATTATAAACTACAAAAAAATGTAAATTTAGATGTACAACGGTCTAAGAGATAATCCAGTCTTGAAGTGAATCATCCAGGAATCGAAACTTGGGTGCCTGCTTGCTTAGTGTGGATGCTTACCGTTAGACTACGACTACCGAGTATAACTAGTTAATGTATACTTTCATTAGATTATCAGTGAATGTGTGAAATGTTCACATTCACTTGATAAAGTGTACTTTTACTGCTCTTCGTATAGGATCGTTTTAAGATATGAACATTCATGCTGAGCTGTGTTTTTTCCACTCTGAAGTGTAAATGTAATAAGTGTACTATATACACATACATACTGATATTTCACGATGCTTTGAGTTTTTGCAAAAAGTAAAAACGTTAGTTAAATGTTTTTTATTTATCGTTTTATTTTGGATTTACTTTCGCGAACCCCAGTTAGTAAAATAAATCCCCACATTGGGGATACAACACTAGTGAATATGGATTTTTTCATTTTCAGACGAGGTATTTTTTTCACCTATTCACTTATTACTTTGGTGACGGTGCACATTCATTCTCACTGTATAATCCACTTTCACTATGATATATACTATACAATGAGAACACATTCTTTCTTTCTAAGAACAATTTTATACAGCACCATTTACAGAGGAAAGTCTCCTTAAAGGCGCCCTAACTAGGGACTTTTTAAAATGTTCCAGCGGAAATCGAACCCGCAACCTCTGAGTCAGAAGACAGGCATCTTACCAACTAAGCTACGGAGGTCGTCAAAAACCTTATTGCTCCTATTTTTTAAAACATTAATACTAATTTGAAAAACTAATCGATATTGTATTGTAGTACGATTTTGTTGTATACAGTAAAACCTTGCAGGCTTGTTGCCACGTGGCAATCTCTTCCAGCCAACCAGAATTATGTTAAAGAAACTTTCAGTGAAAATCAGGCTGAATTTTTTTTTTAAATATGGGTTCTAACGGGAATCGAGCTCGCAACCTCCGGGACTGGAGACAAGTGTCTTACTAACTAGGTCACGGAGGCACGAAGATATTACAGATTTAAAAGTTAGACTTAAATTTGAAAAGAGACTTACTTTTTTATAACAGAGATTTTTTAACTTTTAGGTATCAGCATATGATATCAGGATAAAAATAGCATTTATTTACTCTAGGCCATTATATCGATTCAATTTATTTTATATAAATATATGAATCTACATATAAAATACTGACGTATAAAAATATTCCAAAACATATATTACAAAGATAATACCATTAAGTTTTACTAAATATGCCTGACAATAAAAACACTTGTCTTAAAAAAAAGAATTATAATAACAAAATGTAAAATAAAATAAACTCCTTTTGATTATAGAAAGGTCACACCACTAGCTACCTCTGGACTAGGCAGCTTGTCTTGCCGCAGCAAGAGTAGGACTTGCCAGCCTTTAGTATGTGAACACCGCCTCGAGGTGTATACCGTTTTACCCAACTGATATAGTTCACACGAGAACAGAGGCGGAGAGTGACGAGAGATTATTTAGATTTTTTAAATGTATGAGTATTATTAGAATTAAATGTGAACTATTGAAGTAGGCAATATAAGTAGTAATGATCATTTTAATACTGGATCAATTTACAAAGATAAAAAGGTGAGGAAATATAGAAAAAAATATTTAAAATAAACCTTAACTCACAACATAATAATACACTTCTGTAAATAATTCTGTCTTTGTCTCCCATATTTGATTAATCGGTCGATACGTACTCGTAATTAAAGCTGGTACATATGAAAATACTTATACTTCAGAAAGTCTAGGATGAACCGTGCGACGTTTAAAACGTCATGTCACAAAGGGGTAAAATCGTTTTTTTTACAAATCGAATAGTTTTTTTATAAATCGAACAATTGTTTTTCTCTAAACTGACGTTTTAATTCCTAATTTTCATTATACTGACTTTCTAATGTATTGTATGATTTGTATGTATCTTTAAATAGGCCAAGATCCACTATGAATTAATACTAATTACGAACATTTAATTAAAATCGATTTTCGAAAATCCAATTATCGAATACCCCATCCCTAGCCAATGCAGACTAACGTAGTGACTTTTGACAAACGTCACCAAATATTATTTGATTTTAACAAACTGCCACATTTTTGCAAATTTGTGACAATAACTTGTTATTTATTAGAATCGAGGCTTATATTAAAGTTGATAAAATAATTAAAATTACTGAACATCGTTACAAGGTTGTATTGGGGCAAATTTGTGAGCTGTCATACGACTCATCCTAGATTTTCCGAACTATAGGTTAACGTTTGTACCAAAACTTGAATAAAAAAACACTATAATTCATTAATATAACCTAATAATTTGTCCTTAGTTGTGGAAATTGCAATAAGTATACATACTCGTATATGATACACTATAAAAATATAACGTTCAGTTTTAAAGCATTTTTATTTTTCTTCTTCTGTAGTTACTACCTTCGTTTTGGTTAGTAATTGATGTTTTGTTTATGTAAACTTTTTTGCTCGTGTGTTGCCCTTTTAGCGTAAATTTTGTATGCAGTACAGTTATGCTTTATATTTTAGTTTAGAATTTACCTAAATTATTAAAACGTTTGATTGATATGTAGGACAACCATAGAAAATTTATCGAGCTATAAAAATCTTTTTTAGATTTTCTGATACGTGATTAGACACATTTGGCTTCCGAGAATAACAAATATGAAAAAAAAAACCTTTTTTGAAAAATTGCTTTTTTGAATACAGTTCATTTCAATTTCTTTGGTGAAAATATTAGGGTTCTTGATAGTCTAAAATTAGAAATAATAGTTGAAAATTTCAAATAAAATTAAATCATATTTGAACGGATTGTTATCAAACATTGTCTCTCCTTAATGGTTGTAATCATTGAATCTTTCGAATCTGTCTTAGAGATTTTCCTTCGGAGAGCAGGAGAACTTTGAGATCAATTTCATATTCATCTAATAAATTTGACTGTTATGAATGTATCCAACAGGGTTTAGCTTTTGCCGTTGTTGGTCTTGTGGCGTGGAATGGTCTGCTTCTTAGTGTTAAATATAAGAGCGGCGTGTGTAGGTTTGGAAACCACTTGAATACAACTCTTTTTGGGAGGTCTTATCAAAATGTATGTTTTTATATGAACATCACACAAATACACAAATCTGCACCTAAAGCCGAAAGTATTAATATCACATATCGGAAGATCTACAAAGTTTTCATTGTAGTTCATATTCCTTTGGTAAGTTATCTGCAATTTTCTTACAGAACATATGCAGATGCGGCGAAATACACAATCTTATGACCACAGTTACTACCTTCCTATTTGTACACTTACATTATATATATTTATTTCGTATTTTTTTTATTCCGACTATAATGGTGAGTTCGACTCCTAAGTCGAAGAGCCTCTGAGGAAGTTTGTTCTCTAAACAGTGCTATAAAAAATGACCTTTTATTATTATTATTCACAAAATTCAGTCATAAGTCAATAAAACCACACGTTGAAAAGTTAGCCCATAAATTATCTTATAGTATACTACAATTTGAAATTGAAATGATGGCAACACATGCACCTCGGTACCTCCTCGTATATTATATTTTACAGTTAGCAACGAGTAGATGAACCACGACCCGCCATATGCAAACCGCTCAAAAGTTCTCAGCGAGTACGGGCACGGTTGTATGTGAAACGTAATAGCAATAATAAACTTAGTACCTTATTAATGCTGGAGAACATAATTAAGGCAGTTGCCATGGCTACCGTTCAAGTTTCCCGCCACTATCGCGGGGCACAATAACGAACATAGCTCTATTAGCCGGCGGAATGGTTTGAGCCCTGTTCACGAGTTGCACTCCTTACAATTGCTTGAATTCTGCCTGTCTATAGACATACTATGGTATGTTCACGCGTTGCACTCGGATATAGATATTGGGTTGCCCGGAAAGGAATTTCGTATTTGTTAAATGTCAAATATCGACAACTATTAGAAACCCCGAAAATCGCAGCAATATGTAGTTATAGATTTACAATGAAAGTCTACACATCTCCATAATATTACATACACACACACACATATTTACGTCGGGGGTTAAGCAGAGAGAACAGAGCGCTAGACTTTACTATTTAGACACATATCCCCTTAGCCTTTTCCACATCCATACATTTTCTCATGCAATTTCTCTGACTTTCCTTCTTTCAGAATATCATTCACTTGATCTAATAATACTTTTCTTGATCTTCCTCTGCACTATATATTATATTTGTTTTTTTAATCGTTCTCCTTTCATTCGTTCCACATACCCAAACCATCTTGAGTGCTCTTCTTAATCTTACTTAACACATCAGCCTAAATTCTTATTCATCCCTTGTCAGTTCATTCCACATTCTGTCATACATTGCCACTCCGCGTATTCGTCTCAAAATACGCATTTTCACAGCATTTATTCGGCTTCTCTGAGTATTTTTCTAGGTTCATAAATAGGGATTTTGCAAAAGCAATTATCAGCATTGATATATTATTTAAGTTGCTGCTTGAAATATGCTTATGAGTAAATCCATTTATTTTAATTAATTTGAAGAAACGTTAGGTCAACTAAGACAAGCTTATTTGAACTATTTTAATTAATGCATTAACATGGTAATCCTTCAATACATTGATTCGAACATACTGACAATCGTTACTGGGATCTAATATTTGAACTATTTTAATTAATGCATTAACATGGTAATCCTTCAATACATTGATTCGAACATACTGACAATCGTTACTGGGATCTAATATTTGAACTATTTTAATTAATGCATTAACATGGTAATCCTTCAATACATTGATTCGAACATACTGACAATCGTTACTGGGATCTAATATTTGAACTATTTTAATGAATGCATTAACATGGCAATCCTTCAATACATTGATTCGAACATACTGACAATCGTTACTGGGATCTAATATTTGAACTATTTTAATTAATGCATTAACATGGTAATCCTTCAATACATTGATTCGAACATACTGACAATCGTTACTGGGATCTAATATTTGAACTATTTTAATTAATGCATTAACATGGTAATCCTTCAATACATTGATTCGAACATACTGACAATCGTTACTGGGATCTAATATTTGAACTATTTTAATGAATGCATTAACATGGCAATCCTTCAATACATTGATTCGAACATACTGACAATCGTTACTGGGATCTAATATTGTTTACAGCCTCGTTGATCGAGGTTTGGGGTTTTTAGTAAATGGAGAAGGCGGTTCGTCATTGCATGTATTGCCAATAATGTCGCATGTGAAGAGGCAACAATACTCAGACACGTACCAGTCGAACTATGTATTTTATTAAACAAAAGAAGATACGAGTTTTTCTTTAAAATTCCTCTTTTCTTAAATAATAGACCTTATAACATAAATTAAAAAAAAAATGCTATAATTGTAATATAAATACGAGTATATTCATTTTAACAAAAGAAAAAATGTAAATTTTGATGATGAATACTTTTTTGAAGTACGAGAAGTATAATTTATCATCATGTAAAACATGAATATAACATTTCAAGTACAAAATAAAAAATTTACACAAAAGATTTAATAAAAATGTCATCACCAAATAGACGCTCTAGCCACTGCACTAGTATTTTCTCACCATATCATCTTTAGAAAATTTGTTTAATATTTTCAACAGCTACTTCAAATTTCCTCTTTAAAATAAATGTCAATTTTCAAAACCTGAATAGCTACTAAGAATCTTTTTAATAACTTAAAAAAACTTCGAAAGATTAAGTTTTTTATATATCCATAATTCTTGAAGTACATTGAAGTATTGAACGCCTGTAAATACAAAAATATTCCAAATGAAATCCAATTAAATATCGGCTATGCTTCTAAACCTTAGTTCGTTTTTGTAACGTTTACTAGTTAAAAATCTTTCATCAGTCAATTAATTTGGAGCATTACACTTTATTAAAATCATATGTGAACAACAGACGGTAGTATTGTAGATATGTCAGAAATTATGTGTGAATGACTGACGGAAGTATTGTAGCTTAGTCAGAAATCATATGTGAACGACCGATGGAAGTACGAGTATTGTAGCTGAGTCAAAAATTATATGTGAACGACCAATGAAATATTGTAGCTAAGTCAGAAATCATATGTGAACGACCGATGGAAATATTGTAGTTAAGCCAAAAAGTATATGTGAACGACTGACGGAAGTATTGAAGTTAACAATTATTATAGTATCTATATAGACTCAGTAGTTAAGTCAGAAATCATATGTGAACGACTGATAAAAGTACGAGTATCTAAGACATTAATCATAATTTTGAAAAAAAAAACAATCTTATATTTTTGTGTCAATTAGTGGATCTACAAGATTTCAAATTACTTCTTGAGCGTTCTCAAAAGTTTATAGATGTATCGTTGTTAATCCAAAAGAAGAAATAATTTTTGTTTTCATGTCTGACAGTATTTCTTTTGTGAATAACTAAAAATACATTTTTTCTAAAGATTTTTTCTTGGTCAAACTTTAAAGATAGGGAATGTGACCTCAATGCTGATTTTCACTTTCGAAAATCTCCCACAGCCTCTGTCCGGGCAGTTGTCAAACAAACTGAAATATAGTATTTTATACGATATGTAGGACTCAAATACAAAACGTTCGATATTTTAGGAATACGTGAGAAGCGCAAAATAGATATTCTCTGCAAAGAAGTAAAAAACTCAATGAATAATTTTCTTAATATTAGTGAAATACTTATTTTAGAAAACACCAGTCGACAAATACCTATTATAAAACTGGAGGAAATCGATTAGGCAATTGAGGCTGTATTATGGATGAAAAACCTGGAAATCCGACTGTGATAGAGAAATCAGATTGTCTCTTCTTATCATTATGACTGTGCATCAGCGTGACTGTGCATCATTATGACTGTGCATCAGCGCATCGAAGTAAGATAGTCTGGAATTACTACCTTTTATGACTGTGCATCATTATGACTGTGCATCAGCGCATCGAAGTAAGATAGTCTGAAATTACTACCTTTCTGACTGTGCATCAGCGCATCGAAGTAAGATAGTCTGGAATTACTACATTTTCGAATATTGCCGGCACCCTTTGGAATTATTTGCACACACTTTGAGAAACTCTGATCTATAATATAACATTGAAATTTAAACGCAAATATTTACTGAAACTTATGATATTATTTGACCTCAAAAAGGTCCGTATTTTACAGAAAACTGGGTCAATATTAACATCCGAACTAAGAAGATAACAATTATTATCTATATAGACTCAGAATACGTTATGGTCTCAAAGTTTTCTCATCTATTCCAATAACATGTGATGTCATCACATTGATTGAAACGCCGCACGGTTCAGTCTAATAACATAACTTTGTTAAAACTTTGATTGTGCTTGGTAAACCAGCAAGGCTCGGCATTGAAGCATTTCAATTTATTTCTCCTGAAATACGTTTTGATCCACTCCGCTAGCATTTCTCAATTTTGATTTTAAGTCGTTAAAGACAAATTATATGAAATAAATCAAATAAGTAAAGTTAGAATTTATAAAACCAGCGTCAGGTCGATTATGACTTATTCGTATAGTGTAAAAACAAGAGTTGACATAACAAGGAAAAAGGGTCTTCGTCGATCATTCGAGATGAGAATATTATGAACCGTCGTCGGAAAACTTCTTGGAGCAGAATCTTTCATATCCGACAAATCTGCAACACATATGATAAAGTCAGATGCAGCAGGAAGTGAAAGTAGTATTTATGTTACTGATAGATAAGATAGATAGTGACAGAATACCATACATAATAGCACATGAAATCATTGAAGAGCATCGTATGTTGCTGGGACTCGTAGTCGAGGATCCCCTCGCCACTCCAACGTCAACCTTGAGTTGCTCTTCCCCGTCGATCATGTGATCTGTGAGAAAACAACGCGATTCTAAATGCGCACTCCCTTCCGCAGATGTTACAGACATGTGGATTCCGCTGAGTCACCTGGCAATGCTGACGCATGTTCGCAGCACGTTGACTGTTTCTCACACGTCTAGCCGTTGAGACAACATCAGCCCGAGAACAGATGCCTCTCTATCCTCCACGGTCCTGATCCCTCCAACGGGCCACCTGCTCCCAGTCTTCAAGCGCTCCTCACAAAGTCAGCGACTCTCGCAGACTGTCTTTATAGCGCTTTCTCTGCCCAACAACCCTTCGCTTGCCCAATACTTCCCCGTACAAGACGTGTTCTGGGAGTCATGATTTCACAAGCCTATCACATGTCTGGTCCATCGCAATTTCATCTTAACAACCATATCTCCAACCTTTATAAGTTTACTTTTGGAGCGTTGCAGTACCAGGATATTTGTGATATGATCACTCCAGGGAATCCGAAGAATTTTATGGAAAGACAACATAAAAGCTGAATAAATAGCTTGTGTTCTACCTTCCAGGAATGATTTCCGGAACAAAACAGATCAAAGATTTAGATCACGAAGAATGAGAATAAAACTTCTATGGATTTTGTTTTATTTGTGCTTCGGGAAAGTGCCTCTAGCAGTTATATCGAATCCAACATTTCTAAAAAAGTTGATTAGTGCTATTGGGCATTTAATGTTGCTTGGATAGCTGGATGTTATATTTGGTACTGAAGATAATGACTACTAGAGATATTTGCGTGTTAAGGGGGTGCCATTATGATATAAGTAATATAGATGCCATCGTATCCAAGAGTACCTTCGAGGAATTTGTAAAATTATAACAAAGTGTCATAAAAATATATAGTATTAATGAAGTGACAATTGAGGATTAAGTTCTTTATTTTCAACACACACAGATGTGAGTCAGACATACCCCATTAGAATCACTTAGCCAAGAACTTTTTAGCTTATGTTGTTTATAGTTAAGGCATTAACGTTGTGGAGGTTTAAAGACATTGTAATTTATTTTTAACAAACACTGTTTATTCCACTTTTTTGTGACGGTATAACCCTACCGGTTTCAAGGTTTTCACCTCATCTCCAGGGGAGCGCAAACAAGACTAAATGCTGTTCGAACTGGTACCGATATAGACACTTCAACGGTTGGAGGCTGGGGGGTGAGGAAGGCTAGGGATAATTTCGGCCAAGAGCGGGGAGATTTTGGGGAAATAACTGTTCAACAGATGCTCCGATCGGTATACTGACTTAGAAATTTCTAGGGCCTCTAATCTGTCCAATTTATTTCCGTTGCCGCTAATATGTAAGAATTTGGCATCATCGATAGAAAAAGTATGATTCTCACGGTGACAATGATTAGCCATTTCAGAATAAATTAGAGGATTTGTTAAGGCAGATTGGTGTTCACGAAATCTCTTTTCAAAAGATCTTCCTGTCTTTCCTATATAGAAATTATCACAGTCAGCACATATAAGTTTATACACACCACTGTTGCTAAGTATTCCATTTTTAGCTTATTATTACATATAAAAGCACATAAAAGTTTATACACACCACTGTTGCTAAGTATTCCATTTTTAGCTTATTATTAAACATTACTGTTCTAAGGTTCAGCACTTTTCACATGCTATTTAACAGGTCAATTTTGTAACACAAATTTGTCTTTGATATAAGGATTCCTCTCAAGTCGATGTGTGATATCCTAAGGTAAGTAATCCAGGTTTAATATTTGTAGTATCTAATTATAAAAGTAATTTAATTTATAAAAGTCAAGAACTCTAACTTTCTACTCTTATAAGTAAAAACAAAGATTGTTCTTCCACAAATATTTAAATAAAAAAAAAGTAAATTAATTGATAATAACATAGTATGCACATATATAATATATTATATCCAGAAATTACACATAAATGTTAAGGCAATGAAAAATAAAACACATTTGAGAGAAGCTATCAAGCAGTCTGAGCTCATTCATAATACACGTATCCTCTCAATCGATATATATCCTCAACAATAAGTGGGCGAGCTCAGCCGCGAGGACTTCACATGTTTCTCAGCATATCATACACGTAAATTAGAATATAAAAAATATCAATGATAATAAATAAACGGTTAATACTCGCATTATTATCAATTTAATAAATATGTACGGGAACTATAAAAGAAATATAAATGCTTAGGCTAAGGCCACACCGAAGTGCTTCGCTTAGTGCTAAACTAAGTGCTACATGACTAATAGACTAGGTGACTATAATAATTACGTAGCGTGGCGCGAAGCGTGCAGTGTGGCCATTGCGATAGCATGGGGTGCGTTGGTGCGCTAGGGTATGTCACCTAGCTCGCAGCGTAGCTCTAAGCACCAAGCGAGGCTCCTACCTATGTGGCCTAAGCCTTACGCTTCATTTTGTACCATTTCGAAATTGTACATGATTAGTTTTATCTTAAATTGTTCGGCTGTTTGTTTCTTATAATTAATTACCAATCCAAATAGACCTGAGTTTCTGCGAGAAAAAATCAATTTTCTTTCTAAGTATGGACTATCTCTTCGATATGGTGACGTCAAAACCCTTTATACCATATGTATTACATATTAACGCATCTCACCCCATTTCACACATCATGCATCATATTTATCAATTTATAAGAAAAAACTAAACAAGCATTATTTATCATAAAAATTTCATCTTATTTAACATAGCTCCATTACAATTCCATCTTTAATTTTATTTTCCTTTAGATTTATTTAATTTTTACTAAAATATTATTTTCATATTCTAAGTTTAAGACATGACAATGTATGCTGAAATATTTTTGAAACGTAATAAATTTGTCAGATGTATTGGGTGATCCATAAAGTAATTTCGTATTTATAGGTCAAATGGAGATGCTAAATATTTTTGTTTAGGTATAACTTCATTTCGTAATGTATGTAACGTTTTGTTCCGCTACCTTAGACCATCTTTCGGGCAACTTAAAATTATATTTTTCCAGAACTTTGCATATTTGTCGGAGAAGAACTGTTTCAAGGAAATCAAGTTTTTTTCTTTAAGGGGTTCTGTAGGGACTGGAAAAGTGGTTAATAGAGTGTGCTAGATCTAATGAATACGTTGGATGCAGTAAAAATTCTAGCCCAGCTATATTTTTTCCTGGACTGCAAAGATACCTGAAGCCTGACATTGCCTTGGTAAAAGAAGACACTTCATATTGGCTAATTCTGGACGCTTCCGGCCGATTGTTGCCTTCAATTAGTCTAATTGCGAGTAGTATTTCTACGAATTGGTTATCTGGTTATGTGGAAACAGCTCGTAGTAGATTTCCATTCCATTAACCATTCCCATCAGATACACAGCTTATTTTTTTTTGTATGAAGACCACCCTTTGGAAAGATTAAGGGTTGTTCACCTTGCTTGCCTCACGACCGCTTTCGCTCGACATTATTGTAGACGATTCACTTTTCGTCACCTGTAACCATTCGTATTAAAAAGATTTTGTTGCGTTTTTGCTTTGCATTAGAATCACCTAGCTAGTTATTTTCATGATATGTCAACAGCAAGGAAGTGTCGTTTATTTTGTCAATAATAAATAAATATTTGTTGAATTATTTTATCTTAATTACCGTTACGGTTTATATTCTTATTAGTATATAAAACAATGAAAGTACACGTGCACATATATTCTGCACTAAAGGAAGCAATGAGGAAGGCTTCTTCATGCACCCTTATTTTACGCTTTCACCCTTATTTCCAAATATAGAGAGTAAATCACGAGCGAATTCTTGGCCATTTACATTTCCTCTCGAAGATGCTGTAGAGTAAGGGCTTGTAAGCAGCAAGTCGTTTTCAACGATGATTTTGAAGCTTTTAAGTTTGTACAACATTTATAAATTTTGAGAGTTGTAATAGTGTAAGTTTTAAGATGTATTCATAAGACGCATCACATGTTTTATTATAATATACAGAATTGGTGAAGTTTTTGAAAAATGACGCATAATATATATTACTTGAAGAGAATTAAAAAATATATACATTCAAAATCGTTCATTATTCAAGGGTCATTAAGTTACCTTTGGTCTTATTATCCATTTCATTGTTTAAATGTTCAAATAAATTGTAGACCTTTATTTTGAGGGCTTAAGGAGAACATAATAAATGTGATAAATGTCAACATTTACTACATAAAAACTTATTTATTATGAAGAAAATTGCTTATAATTTCTTGCCCACCCTTGCATTGCGTTTAAATTTAGCTTCGTCAAACTCTTAACTAGACTTAGAACATTTTTTAGATCGAACGTAAAACTCTTGGGTGGAAGATTAGTTATAGAAGGTACCTAGTTGATAATGTGCGTGTTTTCTTATTTAAACATTCAGAATAATATTTGCTGTCTCAGCCCTTTTTTCATTCTACCCTTGGTGAGTACATTGCATAGTAAATCATAAAGGGGTTGCGGTAAATATTAATTTACGACAAGGAAAAAATGTTGCTTGTAGCTTCGATTTATCAAAGGTAAATGCTTGTTGAATGTCAAGAGCTACACTTTGTGGGCAAATAAATGAAATTCTTTCAAACAAAACTACCCTCTTTGTAGCGGAAACACTAATTAATAGGAAAAATGTGATTGTTTGGAAAATTCTTCGATATGTTTTCAACGTGTTTCAGTAATACTGCAGAATGTGATCGTTTTTAATATTTTGGCGTTAAGCAGTTTCATTTTTCTACTTATCGAATTGATAATTCTTAAACTTTGTTTAATTTCTACAAGAAAAAATCAAAAGATGGTTGATTCATTCGGAAAAAAATACCTTTAAGTTTCATAAATTTAGTAAAATATAAATGGATATTTAAGCCCATTAAAACAAAACAACGCCACTGGCATGTCCAGTAGCATCGTGTTATTAAAATAATATATATTTTTTATTCTTCCTTGTCCACACATTATAACATATACGAGTATAATAATAGTGACTTTTATGGGACAACAAATTCCCCTATTCAGACTGATCTTACAGCATCCTGGAAGAACTCGATATCGGAATTTTTTAATTACGTATTCAAGTAAATGCGATAATTATCTTATCCTCAAAGGATTTTTCATTAGAAATTTAAATAAAATATTGCTGTATTTGAAAAAATATTAACCAAATTAATTGGGAGTTTTCGCGATTGAAATCCGTCTTAAATAATGTTACATACAAAGCGGCGTGATATTTCTTGAAATATTTCAGATTTCGTTAAATTAGGGGTGTTTTTATGCATATGAATGTCCATTTGTCTAAATTTGATATCTAGTAATGTATGCTATTGGAATTTTTGTGAATTGTTGCCTTAAAATAGTTCGAATATATACCGCGATCAGCTTCATGGTTTAAATTTAAAAAATATATTTTTGAGTTATTTTATAATGAGTGAATGTATTGTTTTAAAATTTTTGATGTATGCAGAATAACAATGTTTTCCAACCACAAAAAGAGATCTTAAAGCAAAACCAGACTGAAACCATTCAAAATATGGGCCCCAGTGAGAATTGAACTTGCAACCTTCAAGCTAGAAGGCATTGATCTTACCAATTAGGTTTTCATGGTTGTATGAAGTTAAATACAAGAATATTAACATACTACGAACTAATGTTCATTTGATGCTGTGGACATCTCCATAAAACTGTTTCGCACCAATAAGAATTAACGAGGGAAAATATAATATAGAACATTTTCTTAATCCATTTAGTCTCAATCTCTCGAGGTTATACCTTACATAGATTACAATCATTGTGTTGGACTGACCAAATAAGAGACGAAACAGGACTACAATTAACAATTGCTGTTCAAATCGCAGAGTGCAGATATGGATGGAGAAGAGTTGTCGAGGGTTATCATGGGAGTCACGATGTTCAGTCATGAGCTACATGAAAGAAAACTTCCTTTATTTACTTTTATCTGGTTGGTTAGAAGAGATTACCGTCGGCAAAAAGCTTTCCACATTTGTTTACAATGAAGTGTTAAATAAATAAATAGAGATATTGGAAGGGTCAAGTACAGAGAATAAATTTACAATCATATTAATATAAAATAGACTTATTCATTAAACAAAGGGCATATTCGCTCACTAAACCGATTATGCCGTCTCTCAAACTGTCTTAGAACACACCTTAATCTGATTTATTTCAATTAAGTCACACTCGCACAGCGCCTGCAAACCTCCAAGTAACGTCGTCGCTTCAGCCGTTTAGCTGAAAACTTATTGGAATTCAGCGAAGGGAATTACAAGCGTACACTCAACACGTCCTCGTTGCTGACGTGCCGGTCGTACGGCAGGGATATATATTATTATATACCCGTATACTCACCGACTAGGTAGGTACTGGATACTGGAATACAACCTCCTTGCATGTCTATTCGCCTAGTTTAGTACACGCCTTGTCAGGAACTGGTCTCGTTGGATATTACACAGTAAGAGACTTGGCTAAACTAAGATGTTTTCAGTTTTAATACCTACGTCGACACAATGTTTTAATAT
>CATKWJ010000732.1:0-37539 GCA_949825065.1 Odontocerum albicorne | reverse complement strand
ATATATATATATATATATATATATATATATATATATATATATATATATATATATATATATATATATATAAATACCATCACGCCATTTCCCTGCTGTGGTACTAAGAGAGGATGGATCGCCAGTCATTGCCAGATCGCGGAGTCTTGTTTGTGCTCCCCTGACGATGAGGGGAAAACCTTGAAACTGGCAGGGTTATACCGTTACATAAAGTGAAATAAACGGTGTTTGATAAAACAAATTAAAATATTTTTGTTTATTTATTTCCATATTTGTTTGAAGAGAAAATCTACTTTGTGCTCCTTACATAATGGAAACACCTTTTATATTTAAGTCCGGTATTGATGAATGGATGAAAGAGTTTTAAACAACTTTAAAAATATTGCATTATCTTTAAAGTTGATTTTTCAAATTTTATCAATATACTCGTAGTTTCAATGAAATCGCAAATAAAAATCTTGCAGTGTAGTAAATGTTTATCAACAAAGTTCTTCAATGTCCTTGATATCATTCCTTCGTTCATTCCCCATATTGATTAAATAATAGTAAATTAAGCGTAGATTAGCTAAAAGGAAACTCTTGTAATCTCCTTTCACACAACACACGGTCGATTGCGGTGAACAATTGATTCGGAAAGGGTAATGAATTGAACCCAGGACTACCGAATCCGCCTACGTTATCTTCAAGCACAGGGCCACGCTAAAATACAAAATAACCGTACATTTACTCAAGGTTGAAAGTTAAAACGTTATAAAAAAATACTGAGAGTTTATTGCGCAAAACAACAACTTGGATCATATTACTATCTTGATACAAAATATTTTTAACTAATTTTGGAAGAAAAATAATAATTAACCTAAATTACACATGAAAAATGAGCGAATTTTAAAGATAACAATCTGTAACTTGATATCTCGTGATGTGTTATTGCTACGATACGATTATTACACCTATCCACTGAACGAAAACATTCGAGCGCCCTTGGCGAGAGTCTAGTCTGCTCTCTAAACGGCACTATATAAATAGCTCTTTTAATATTATTGACTCCTTTATATCAGTGATTCAACTGATCTCCGTAAATCAATCCTTATTGCAATATACTCGTACATACTACGACCTAGCGGGTTTATTATTATGTGGCAATTTCCTTCAACTAACCAGAAACGCGTTTAAACTAGCGTTATGTGAAAATAAGAGTGGATTTCTTTTTTTTTTTAATAAGGGAATCAACATGAATGAAACCTGCAACCTCTGAGTTTAAAGACAGTCGTGTTACCAAAAAGAACATGAATGTCGTTTTACTGATCCTCGCTGATTTTTATTCACAAATTACTTGTCTCATTGACTGACGTCTTATTTTCTTTCTTATTCGTGGTATAACAATGTGCGATATCAAAGTTGTACGTTTTCAACGGATAGCGTATAAGTTAATGTTTTCAACGAAGAGCGCGAATTCATTGATTCGACTTTTATTAATACATATCTTCCCTTAGCGCGCGATTTTCCAATAAAAAGTTTTAATTTCATAAATTATATATTTATTGCACGAGTGAATGAGAAGACGTACCGCCCCTGAATTGTACAAACTCGTATATAAACTCTTCAATCCTCCACAAACTCTTCTTTAAAGATCCTCCATTAACCCTTATTTAACTTGATTGAAACCGCAGACTAAAATTTCAAGGCCGTTAAGCAGTGCCGTATTGAGAAAAAATACAATTCGTCATTCTTAACACTCTTCTCAATTCTCTTTGCTACAATTGGTAGCTGAATAAATAAAACCGCTGAATCAGTTTAAATATCAGGAGAATAGCGTCATTCACAGTTGATAAAGATTTTATGTTGAAATTTTAAAATTCAATTTCATTTTGTTATATTTCAATTTCACGTCTCGAAACTTTCGATGACAACCTTGGAAGTGGGCCGGCGCGGCGGTCCGTTAAAAGGAAACCCTCGTTAAGAAGACGGAATACTTCCAGTCAAGCAGGAAACTTTATTTGATTGCTCTTTGTCTGACAAACCACGGAAGCTCCCTTAGTTGCAGTACCTACTCTTACATACCACACAAGATATTGTGTTCCCAGATAAAAAGCTCTTCATTTATATACATGATTTTATTTTTATTTTAAGTACACGTACATTGTACATATCTACCATCATGCCATTTCCCTGCTGTGGTACTTAGAGAGGACTGATCGTCAGTCTTTTTTATAGTGATATATCATACATATTTCGACACCTCCACGTCCCTACACCTTATCATACAGATCATACGATTATTTTTTCTTCCTACATTTCCTTCATTCACAATATTCTCTTGATCCTACCATGCTTTTCTTCATCCTCCTCTATCACGCCTTCCTCTAATATTTGCACTGTGTATTTCTTTTGTTAGTCTTTCTTCATTTATTCGTCCCATGTGCCTAAACCAAATCATAGTGATCGTCTTTGTCTCACCCAATAGATTATCCTTAAGTTCACATTCATCCCTAATCACTTAATTCTATCATATCCCTATATGTATTCTTCAAAGTGCAAGAATTTCTTCACCATTTATTCGGTTGTTTTCAGTTTTCTTTCACATTCACATTTTACTCCTATACATCTTGGCAGATTTTAAAATTATTCGGTTCGAGTGTATATGTTTAATTACCAAATTGACTTTGTTTCTTATTGCTATACGCCGATTGATTTCCCTCGTAACTCTTCCGCCACGTGAGAAAATACTACCTTATTATCAGAATTGTTCAACTTTCTTTAATCTTCTAATTTTCATAGTGTTTATTCTAACATGCTGTCAAGTAGGTATAATACCTGCATGTCCTATTACTACAATGGATTTAAAATACTCAAATACAGAAAACAATAAAAGTTAAAAAAAGTTTATTTGAAATAAAAAATATATTTCAAAAACCTCGAATATTAAAAAAAAATCAAATAACTCTATTTCGTTACACATGTAATGATCAATACACGTAGTTCGAGAATTTACGCTCGACACCCACAAACACAACAAACAAATTGGGATGAAAAAGGTCTAAAACCAAAAGGCCGAGATTCATTGGGAATTCAACCTGTGATACATAGAAACTTAGCATATTCACCATTAGACCATGACGCCGATTCGGAAATAATCGGAAGATTAGAAAGAAACATAGAAAGTCTATCGGTATATATACATTTGGTCATGGTTTATTTCTCACAATCTAAAAACTACAAAACAGTTTCAAAAGTCTAAAACTTTATACTTCAAGCTTTCCGAAAATTCAATAAATGCCGCTTAGTTATATTACAAAAATCTAAATTTAAGATTGACGTACGTGAAATTCTTTCAAAAAATTATAAATACATATGGAGTTACGAAAAAAAATAAACATTGGTTTCAATTGAACTTAGTGTCCTGCAAAATAAGGATTTGGTTTCTCTGGAGAGTTGAGTTAGCTTGACGACAGCTGACGAGTGAAGTTTAAGTAAAATTTGGTTGCTCGAGATCAAAGATTTGTGATGTTTCTATAGTTTCCAATTTTTATATCGAGTATCTAATTATGCAAGTCGGTTATCCATCTTTCAAGGTTCTGATACGAGTACATGATATGTTTTGATTTACTTAAAATATTATTTAAACGTTTATACTGATCAACCTTTTTTTAAATATCGTTCTTCATTTTACTTTTACCAACAGATTTTTTTCTAATTTTAGTTTTATAAATTTTTGGAAAAGTAAAGGATTAATTTGGAATGACAAA
The DNA here is from genome assembly GCA_949825065.1 of Odontocerum albicorne. NCBI lineage: Eukaryota > Metazoa > Arthropoda > Insecta > Trichoptera > Odontoceridae > Odontocerum > Odontocerum albicorne. The sequence continues at coordinate 33,796 of CATKWJ010000732.1, read as the reverse complement.
CGGAATGTGATTTAAATTTATAGGTTTTATCAGATATTAAAAAGAATTCCACCACAAACGTACTTGATTCTGTCACCAAATAAAAATGACAATATTTTATGGAAAGTAAAACTCCACAACTTTTGGTATCGTAAATGATGATGACTATGTCAAACAATTTGACCACCTAACAAGAATTAGATACTAATAATGAACACTAAATCTGATAAACTATGGTAACAAATACAAGGAATTGGGGTCAACTTGGAAGATTTTCAACTGAGGAGTGGAAAGAAAACGGCTCATGACTATGGTGGTGAGACTACCTATGTATACACGTTTATGGTTGTTCCAAATGGATTTATTAGGGTGGGATTTTATGATGAAGCTTTTGCCGTTGCTAGTCTTGTGGCGTGAAATGGTCTGCCTTTTAGTATTATAAATATGGGTGGTGGGTGAAATTTTATGAAGTATTTAAGGACACCTCTTTTTGGGAGAAATTTTCAATATTTATGATGTTTCATGAACACTACACAATACACTACACCAAACCTAAAGCCAAATGTGTTACTATCACATATTGGAAGATCTACAAAGGTTTCTTTGTAGTTTTTCTTCCTTTGGTAAGTTTTCTGCGGTTTTATTATCAATTATGTTTTTCTGAACATATAACATATAGATGCAGGAAAGTAATCTTCAAAGTAATCTAATCTAATGGCCGTACTTACTACCTTCCTATCCCTACATTCTATATGTGTTTATATTTATTTTGTTATATTATAAATCTGTCAATAATATTGGGTCCTATTTCTGAGTTAGAGCGCCTTTGAGAAGAGTTTGCTCTCTAAACAGCGATATATAAATTGTCCTTTTATTATTATTACATAGTGCCAGATTTATAAAATTATATATATTTTAAGAACTAAGTTATATCACACGAATACTTTAAAGCACATTTTTTCCTAGCAGGATCAGCGCTTTTTACATTGATACAAACTTTTCTCTAATATCGTGTAATAAAGTAGAATAGTCTGATACACGAAATGTCGAGACAGGATTTGAGCTCCATCTTTAAGCTTTCGAGGAACTTTTTGAAAGCGTTATAATGAATGTTCCGGCGCTTCTTGAGGTATAACTTATCTATAACTTTAAAACGCGTCCATGTTTTATTTTACTTTCCAACTAACGAATCGTGAAGCGCTTAGCATTAAAGCAATGGGCTGGCGTATTACGTACCTTCACTTCTTATTTCACTTATAAAAGTTTCATTTTGAATTGTTTTAAATATTTTAATCTTAATCAGAATATAAATGAATATTTTTAAAGTCATAATTATTTATAGCTTTTTAACTTGGTTCTAAAGTATTTTCCGGAGTTCTTTACATTTGTTACAGCTCTCCACAGTATTATATGAGCGTTTATTTCATTGATTTATAATTTTATCTCTAACTACTTTAATTTATTTCCATTCTATGATACTCGTATTAGGCAGGTTTGATTTGCACCAACTCACCGACATCATAGGTCGAAAATACAACTGATAAAAGTGAAATTATAAAAATTGTTAAGTGGCACTATAACATACTATAGGTTCTATATGCTCATTAATCTCACTAATTACGATTTATTTACCCAATGTGGAGAGCTGTATGTTCTTGGGCTAATTGCGAGAAACAGTCAGCGCGCTGCGAACATACGTTAGCATGGCCAGGCGGCTCAGCAGGGTCCAGATGTCTGTGCCATTTGCGGGAGGGAGTGCTTATCTAGGATCGGGCTGTTTTCTCACATGGTCAACGTGGAAGAAACGTTCAAAATTGACGTTGGAGGGGCAAGGGATCCTCGACTGCGAGGCCCGGTAACGACAATTTATCCAATGATATTTATGATGTTTAAAATAAAAATGTTTAAAATATGTTGTTATTACAATTTTCATTTATTTTAAATACATGTTTAATTTAGTTTTTTTACCTTACTAACCCAACCGCATAAAAAAGGGCCACTAACTGTTACGTAAGTTCTAACTTTGGGTACCGTGGAAAAGTCCTAATAAATTAAGGGTGCCGTGAACCAAAAACGTCTGGAAACCACTGCTCTAGAGATAACCAGAATGTTTTTGACAAATAGAAACACTGCAGTCTAAAAATATCATTAAGTACACAATTTGTAAGCATTTTCTTTGACAACTTACGGTTTTATCGCGTTTTAGGCTTTTTAGTGTCCTATTAGTTTCGCCGCATCAATCGGGCGTCATTTTCATGAAGCTAGTTCTGACGCGAGATTGATACATTGTGATCTCATTTAGAAGTGTTGCGTTTTTGTTTTAATGATCACGGAAAATACTTATTGTGTCTGTAGGTATGTTGTAAGGTTTGACTGGTCATGCGAAAAATGTATTTCCTGGGCGTGGGTTGCTAAAAAGGCTATAGTTAATAATTGTTAATAAAGTTTCTGAATGTTTCATGTCAGAAATAATCGATGTTTTCACATATTAGTAGTGTATTTATAAGTTTTCCGTGGAGATCAGTGTGGTTGGATCAAATCATATCCAGTGGTAGCTTCCCATAATGTAGTAAAATACAAGCATTTAATTTAAGTAAAACATTTTTCGATCCATTTATTACCAGGCTATTATATTTTCAGCACTACATATATTAACAACAGATCCAATCCATATTTTCAGCACCACATATATTAACAACAGATCCAATCCATATTTTAGTTATATGAACTGTCTAAAAGTGTTGACTTAATATATTGTGGAAAAAATATTAAACCTAAAAATTTATATTATGTCGTTATATAATATTTAAAAAGATTTCATTTCATTCGAGCTATGACCTCTGGAAGACCAGGACCTTCAAGAGGTCAAAGCTCGAATGGATCGCTTTGTGGTCTACTTGGTAAAACGCCTGTCTCCCAACCAGGGGGTTGAAGGCTGGATTCGCATTGGTATTCAGCTGTTTTTGTAAAAAAAGCTTTTTAGTCTGGTTTTCACTTAAGCGCTCGTTGGAATAGATTGCCTTTCAAATTCAAAAACAAATTTCCAGGCATTTGACATGTATGATAGAGGTTACTAGCCTACCAGATGATATAATACATACATTGAAAATATAACAATACAAAAAATGTTTATAAGATGTAAATATTAGGTCCTTACATATGAAATTGGCGTTTTGTTTGGGAGGAACATAAAGTTGATTTTTTTAATATAATATATTTATTTAATCAAAGTATGTACCATTGCTATCTATGCACTTTTGCCATCTCATAGGTAGTTCATCGATCCCTTTACTAAAAAAACCATTCGGACGGGAATCAATAAAATCTTTGAAGTCGGTTTGGACTGCCCCATCGGAGTTGAATTTTTTCCCTTGCAAGAAGTTATCCAAATTTCGAAAAAAATAGTAATCTGTTGGGGCAAGGTCCGGAGAGTACGGTGGATGTCTTAGACATTCCAATTGAAGCTCTTCTAATTTGGTAGCCGTCTGTTATGCAGTGTGTGGTCTAGCGTTATCATGAAGCAGCAGTGGCCTAGAGCGATTAACCAGCCTCGGTTGTTTAGCAGCTAGCTTTTCCATCATGGTTTGCAGTTGCTGACAATAGACATCTGCCGTAATCGTCTGGCCAGATTTAAGAAAGCTGTAGTGAACGACACCAGCACTAGTCCACCAAACGCTCACAAGTAACTTTTTTGGAGTCAATTTTCGCTTGGGGCATGGTTTGGCTGGTTCGGCAGGGTTCAGCCATTGCGATGAGCGCTTCCGATTATCATACAGGATCCACTTTTCATCACAGGTAATGATTCGATTCAAAATCCCTTCATTATTGTGCCGGTTGAGTAATGCAACGCAGCAGTCAACGCGCGTTTGTTGATTTGCTTCACTCAATTCGTGAGGTACCCACCTTTCAAGCTTTTTCACCTTCCCAATTTGCTTCAAGTGGATTAAAACAGTTTTATCACTAACACCGCAGCCTGCAGCTAACTCGGACGTGGTTTGCGATGGATCCGCTTCCACAATAGCCTTCAATTCTTCATTATCAACTTTGGTCTCCGGCCGTCCACGGGGCTTTTTCTGCAGGTCGAAATTTCCAGAACGAAAACGTTGGAACCAAAAACGCACTGTGTTTTCTTTTGCGGCACCGTCGCCATACACATCATTAATCCTTCGAGCCGTTTCTGCAGCACTGGTGCCACGGTGGAACTCGTACTCGTAAATAACGCGATATTTCAAGTTTTCCATTTTGTAAACTGAGTGACGCAAAGAAAAAAAACAATTGAGGAAAAAACAAATGAATTATAATTTTCGAAACACAAATACTTGAGTAAATAGCTGTATAAATTTTAATTTGGAATTCCTAACCAAAGAGAAGATATTTGAGATCAAAGTTGCCAGTACGGCAAAACGCCAATTTCATATGTAAGGACCTAATATATACCTTATCTTTTGTTTTATAGCTGTTACTGTGATATGTCAAGGAAACTTGAGTGTCATTTATTTTGTCGTTAAATAAATACAAAATTAACATTTCCTTAAACATTGAAATGTCAACAAAGAAATAGAAGTTCGCGTGCATTTTTATTAAACATTTTAAATTAGGTAGGTATATGCGTGAAATAAATCTAAAAATGAGTTTTAATTAATGTTAAATTAAATTAAAAATGTTTAACAAAACTTTGTTTTTGTGTATTTGTGCAAATTTGTCTTTGAAGTAAGATAAATAAAATATGCAAATAAGTATCTTTATTTTTTTAAGAGAGTCTTTTCTGCCGTGAATAAATATTTCGTATGGGGGAAATCTTATCTTTGTAGGTATTCAATTTCATTCAGCCGATTGGCTTCTAAAGCCATATAAGACCGATCGACACGAAGGCTTCATGTGAACATGAAGCCTTATTGTGAGAAATTTCATAATGTCTCATAATATGGACTTTTTTTATTTATATTTCAATTCAAATGTTTAAAGATGATTTTTAATGTAAAATTTTACACAAGGTTACACGCGATGGTAATAACATGTATTTAAAAATTGTGTCAAATATTAAATGAGAGTTCTTGGATTAATTTGGCATTTTATCATATAAAGAAGATGATTGGGCATTTTATCATATAAAGAAGATGATTTGGCATTTTATCATATAAAGAAGATGATTTGTACTAATAAAAATTAAGAGAAAAGGATGGATTGAAAAAATACGCGGAAAATGATTTGATATTTATGTTTTTGAAAATAAATTCATTTGTCTGACTATAATATAGAGAAACGGCGCGAGGCTGCTTATAGAGTATTGATACAGTCTCTTAGTCATTTATGAGGGGAGAGGTTCTCAGATCTCTCTACAGTGCGCCGGTACGTAGTAAGTTAGATAGTGGAGCATTGGTGTGGCACCCACGGGGAATTTGTTACTCCCAAAAGGTGTAGAAAGTCCAAATGAAATTTTTGAAATAGCTCTACTTAAGTGAGTGCGGTTTCCAACCGTGGCTCTACCCTACGAAGTTTATTCCAGGTATGTTAGGATACTACTTTCTTAGCTTGATGTGGGATGTGAGAGTCTCTTCTTATATATTTAAGTTGCCAAAATGGGCTTCATCTAACCAAACTATGTTGGAAAACATATGTTTTTATGTTCCTGACAACTCGAAGAACAAAAATATTGATCAATTTAGACTGGCAATAAGTAGAACTAATTTCCTAAATGCTATTCCTTTGTTATGCGGTTTGTTCTTGTTTAATAATGCCTCAGATATATACATCTTCAACATTTTGGAAAATATTTTTATGTAAAGCATTTTGAGCTTTTTTTTTTAGTAAAGTAAAGTTTTTCGTTCAACATTTATTTCTAATTGGTTAAATATTATTCCTTATTAATATTGTAAATATAAGTAAATAACACAGCAATATCCGGTTATGGATGAAATATTAGGTGTTAACATAAGTTGTGTCCGTTTTTTCCCAATTTAAAAATGAGCACCAAAAGGAAAACAAAATGGTAAATGTTATACGTCATTCGAAAGAAATTTTTCTGTTCTACAAGATATTGTGTTTGCTTTTACGTTACATATATTATTTTATTTGATTACAAACCTTTCAAATGGAATGTCAAGTAGACGAAAGTGAGCATTTTCGACACCTCCTTCTGTTCGCGTTCAATCGAGGTAATAAAGCTGCTCGCGATATTTGCGAAGTGTACGGTGAATATGCTATGAATGAAAGGACAGCTCGTCGATGGTTTTTGTGTTTCAAAGATGAAAAATAAGTCAGTGTAAATTTTAGACCGAAATAGAGAAAAAAATACTAGTGAACTGAGTCACACCCGAAATAATGGGTGTTCCTCAGCAGATTTTGCTGTCTGTTGATTATTTAAATACCCATATATAACTGTGGGTGGTCAATAAATTACGACCCGCGTGCGTCTTCTGACCGGGTGTTCCAAGTTTGACCCCTTATGGAACCCAAAAATATAGCTCGGATCTGGTTGAATACAATAGTTCTAACAACACTAACGGTGCGCTAGACGTGCCTAACATATCGTTTCTTGCTTTGTCATATTACCAACACCTACAATTACTCGTACTTTCTTCGAGCTACGTGCATTATCTACCACTTCTTAATCTGAACAATTATGCTGAAGAAAATATTGTCTCCCGGCAACGCTCTTCAACATATTCACATAAAGAAACATTCTACATCCGCGTGTGAAATATAAAATAAAACTCATGGACACGAGTGTCCTATAAGCGCTGCATATTATATTTATTCAATTATAAATGTCCCCCACCTGTTCAATATATCTGACCTACTCGCACTGAATTGCCCCCTATTTTTTTATTTTTTTTATTTTCTAAAGCTTAGATATACATGTTAAATTAAATTACCTACAAAAGTTAAAAATATCTTTATATATTAGGTGTTAACATAAGTTGTGTCCGTTTTTTTGTTCAAATTTAAAAATGAGCACCAAAAGTAAAACAAAATGGTAAAGGTTATACGTCATTTGAAAGAAACTTTTCTGCTCTACAAGATATTGTGTTTGCTTTTAAGTTACATATATTATTTGATTTGATTACAAGCCTTCAAAATGGAATGTCAAGTAGACGAAAGTGAGCTTTTTCGACACCTCCTTCTGTTCGCGTTCAATCGAAGGAATAAAGCTGCCAAAGCAGCTCGCGATATTTGCGAAGTGTACGGTGAAGATGTTTTGAATGAAAGGGCAGCTCGTTGATGGTTTTTGCGTTTCAGAGATGGTAATTTCAACCTGAAAGACATGGAGCGTTCCGAACGACCAGTGGACTTCGATGTCCACAGGTCGACACTCGTGTCCATGAGTTTTATTTTATATTTCACACGCGGATGTAGAATGTTTCTTTATGTGAATATGTTGAAGAGCGTTGCCGGGAGACAATATTTTCTTCAGCATAATTTTTCAGATTAAGAAGTGGTAGATAATGCACGTAGCTCGAAGAAAGTACGAGTAATTGTAGGTGTTGGTAATATGACAAAGCAAGAAACGATATGTTAGGCACGTCTAGCGCACCGTTAGTGTTGTTAGAACTATTGTATTCAACCAGATCCGAGCTATATTTTTGGGTTCTATAAGGGGTCAAACTTGGAACACTCGGTCAGAAGACGCACGCGGGTCGTAATTTATTGACCACCCACAGTTATATATGGGTATTTAAATAATCAACAGACAACAAAATCTGCTGAGGAACACCCATTATTTCGGGTGTGACTCAGTTCACTAGTATTTTTTTCTCTATTTCGGTCTAAAATTTACACTGACTTATTTTTTCGTACGTATCCTTTTTATTTCCACCTTCCGTATTTCGCATTAAGCACTATTCATTCGTAAAGCTCTATTGATGCTTATATATTTTTGTATCTATCTGGATATTATTTTGTATCCTATCGGAGGCTGTTCACCATAACAGGAACAATTTAACAGAATTGTACCCAAACCATACCCGCAAATTCTCAAGCCAGGAGGTAAGGCGCCTTTCTCTCCCTCGTTTACTATTTATTTTCCCTGGATGATCAGTTATGTTAAAATGTAACTTATACCTCATATTATATGACAGAGATATTGTTACTTGCAAACCATTCAAGGATTGATATAAATATTATTTATTGAATTGTGAATCAGGCAAAAACAAAACAATTATTTTTCAGTTTAGTGACTATAAGTATGAGTATCATGCTTTCAGAGGGACCGGTTTTATTACACAAAAAAGACTTTCACTGGAGTATCGAAAGACTTAGTATCAAAGAACATCGAAATCTTAAGAAACTACTTAGGATTATGCTTTCTAATAAATGCTAAATGAACGAGATGCGACCATAGTATGATTTAGGTCACTTAACGGAGCCGTTAATAGAATTACAAATAATATACAATACTTAACGGACCCGTTAATATAGTCTTATAAAAATATTTTGCTTGAAAGAAGATTTGTCGAAAATAAACTATAAATAAATATTTTAACAGAAATCATCTATTGCTAAATACGTGTATACGCCACTTTTAATCCTTTTTTTTTTTAATTTTATAATTTGAATCAAATTTTGGTAATTAAAAAAAAATCTAATTGCAACTTCGAATTGAACAAATAAACCTATAGTTTTCGTAATAACGGAACGTCATGTTAAATATACCAGCGTTGATAAAACTTGAAAACCGTAAAAAAACTTGAAAATTTGTATTAAACTTGATAACCGTCATTGTGTGTAAATCATCTTATATGTCTATAGATAAAATTTTGCTGCAATTATTCAACTTTCAAAGATGCAATGTAGAGGGTAAAACCTAGTAGATTGAAAAACTTTGAAATTGTAATACTTTATAGATTGTTATTTTTTGTTGATTGTTGTACTTGGTAGATTGTCATACTTTGTAGATTGGCATTTTAATTTTTCACAAATTTTAAACACATTTAAACAGAAAATGTTTAAAATTGTCAGATGTGTTATTGAACTTTTAAGCTCAAAATATAAGAATTTCTTCTGTAACAAAATCAAAAATTTTATAAGTATAGAAATTGTTCATTTAAAAAATTAGTAGTATAATTATCCGTCTCTGAATTAAATTTCAAATATACAATTTTATTTAGGTAAGATTTTAATTAATGGTTAATTTAAGATATAAATTTATCCTGTGATCAGAAATTCAGGAATACAACTTAGGGACGATAGCAAAAAGTGCTGACATGTGGACATTGTTCGTAACACGAACTTTTCATTGGGTTCTGAAGACCGCACAGCTCCAAACCGCACCCCGCCAGACCGCATGCCACGCGCCGGCCGAACTCCGGCCGTGTGGGGGGACGGGCGACCACAATTAGTTATTGATGGTCACAAGGCCCATACTAACCCTGGTCGCCGCAGCTGCCCGGGATTAGAACTGGTGAATGTGCTGTGTGAGCATTAAATATTACATGTTTGTTTGCTACTACTGTATTACCATGCTTTGGATTCATATCTATTGTTCTCAATCCACAACATACCTAATTTGTTTTATTTCCGATTATTCACAATATGGTATTTACTAATATTTCAATAGGTGTATAAAACATTGCAAAATTATTATTCAGGATATTGTATCCTTTACCTTAATCTAGATTTTAACAATGTCAACAAATTTCAACATATTTCATAATAATTTAATAATAAGAAAGAAATATACCATCTATTCTACACAAATACTACAATTTCGTCTTTCTGTTGGGATCCGCAGAGAGTGCCAGATATTTCTATATCGTTTTGATATATTTCGCCTCTTCCACATTTATACACTTTTTTATACAGATTCTACGATTTCTCTTTCTTGTTAGATTTCCTACTTCCAAAATTTCATTCGCTTTGATACAACTACGGTTATATTGGTCTTTCTCCAGTGCGCCGTCTACTTACATTTGCACTGTGTATTTGATTTGTCAAATAACATCCAAAGTATATAAAGATGCTTTTAAAAAATGATTTCAGATCAGACCAGTAATGGCCAGTTTCCATTTTCAGACCAGTTTTGCCCCCCAAACCAGTCTCCCAAAATCATTGATCTTTCTCAAGTACGTCGTCTACTCACATTTGATCTTTCCACTCCACTTTGTTTTGTAAAATAATGACCTCCACTCATATTTATTTTGTCAAATAACAGCAAAGCATTATAAATATGCTTTTTAAAAATGTTTTTTCCATATCAGACCATTGATGACCTGTTTCCATTTTCAGATCAGTGATGTTATCCAAACCAGCCCCCAAGATCAGTGACGACCATTTTCAGACAAGTGATATCCCCAAAAAAATATCAATCGTTTCACTAACTATAACTTTTCAAACTTTCAGTACCCAACTATTTTTAAATATATTTTTCTTTCTGTTCTAAATTATTTCATTTCATTAAAAATTTGATACTACTCGTAGGGTAAAAATATTTCAAAGGAGTAGCAATTATAAAAAACTATATTTTATCGTCTTAAAATTATGATTTTTTGTAGTAAGACGCAAGGTTTGTTTTATATACGATGATCGATAAACAATTTATTTATTTATCTAATATGATCATCATTCTTGTAAGAGTACTTTTACATATATAATTATGTATTATTTCTCGAGAATATAAATTGACAGTATATTTTTCTTTCTATATTTTCTTTAATTTATCAACCGATTCTGTGTGAGGTTGTTAGTTTTATCAACCGATTCGCCCTATTCGGTGTGAATTTATAAGGGAGCATCACTACTATCTTCCGATTAAATTCCAAAATATATTATTCTTAGTGAGATACAGGCAAAAGCCTAGTTTACTGGGGATACGACAAATGAAAGGCAACAAACCCAGATCCATTAAAATTGTATGTCCAAATCAAATTATCTGTTGTTTTTTTCTCAAATTGTGTATATATCTTGTCATGTGTAATAATAAATAAATAAATAAAAATATTCATGCACATATATACTCGTCCATTCACATGATGTGAGTAATTCAAACGATGGGATGAATAATTACTGAAATAAAGTTGAATTTTAGTAACGAATGCTGTGTTTCATGAATGTAATTTTTTTCCATAACATTATGTGTAGTTTAAAACTTAATTATTACGGTTTGTAATCGTGTGCGGTAGGGGTATAAACTCCTTTGCAAAATTAACATTCTCGTTTCAGCAAGTTGAAAATTTGCGGAATGTTGAATTTTTGAAAGGGAATGTGGATTTAATCTGGCCAGCAGAACTCTCCTCGGCTTGCATGCCACTAGAAAACTTTAGCGGGCTTGGATCATGCGGCTTAAAACTCGCCCTCTCCATATGTGGCCTTCACTAATTCTACTACGGTCTCGATATATTATTTGCTACAAATTATATTTGCAAACGTTAGTTGGATCTGAATTTCAATATTGTGGGATAGTCAAGTTTTCCATAACTGGCGGAGATATTTAAATCACGTGTCCACTTGTTATATTGCCATCCTTAAGATATCTGTGTTGCCATCATAGGGAAGAGTTAAACAATGTTTTGAGGTCATACAGTAATAGCCATAATTATCTTCAATCATTTGAGACTTTAAGACTGATCAATTAATATTTGTGTTTCCGTGTATACTCTTAAATGACCTCTGGATTTACCTACGTTTCCCGAACGGATTATAATATTAAATATATTTTTTATGTGAGTAGATATGACCAAAGTCATATATGTTCTTTCTTTGCATATTTATATTAGAATAGATATGAGCCAAGTTATAGGTGTCCAATTGTATCTATTTTTATAAGAATAAATATGAGTAAAGTCATGGATGCCCTATTATATTTAGTTTTATAAGAATATACATAAACAAAGTGATACGAAAGAAGTATACTAATAATGATGACCTCCGTGGTACCAGTCGTGTTAAAAAGTTAGTTTGATAATACGAGTAATACTTCACGCGCTAGACGTGTGCGAGTGTTATTTCCTGTCTGTTTGCGGAAATATTACCAGCGAGAACGATGGCGTGCCGTGAGTTAGTTAGTTACCTTCAAATAAAGATTTATTGAAGAATATTCCATAACTGTTACATGTATCAAAAATCAAAGGCTTCTTAAAAGAACAAACAAAAATCAAAGAAATCGTCATTAAAATGGAGATTTATAAAAATATGTAAAGCGAAAGAATGAATAACGTATATTTTAACCATAGCTCGGAGGTCAGGTATAATAATGTCAGATATTTTGGTTAGAGGAATATGAAGATGACTCATGGATTTAACTACTGTTAGATTATTTAATTTCTTTTCAGAACTAAATACCCTTATCTTGGAAGACATACGATCAAGCTCTTCACCTTTTCAAAATTAATTGTCGGTTTCCCCACTCTTGCTAGGAGCACATGAAACCTTTTACAATTCTAATGCGTCAACAATAATTTGTTAACAACAGTTGGAGGTGATAGTGAGATTGCAATAATTGGGTTACTCTGATGTCTGGTTAGGTGGATATTTTTAGTGTGAATGTTGAAGTTTTCCGGAGGGTCCTTCTCTGGCGTATCCTGAATCTTAAGTTTCAACTGAGAATTAATTCATTATTTTATTTTCCCTTGGTATTGATTGCTTTCATTTTGTAGTTTAATGAATATTATATTTATGTAAATTGTATTTTTCCAGTGTTGTACTGAACATTGATGATTTCATGTGCAGAATATATTTAAAATTGTATAGTTTTTTTTTTAATTGTTGAATTTTTCAAATAGCTGATATTTTATCTTTTGTTTACTAAATGTTTTTTGTTGTACCAATATATAATATAATATTTTCAAAAGAAAAATAAATATTTCAATTATTGATAAATTGATTCTCTGAGACGATAATTAGTTAAATGGGAAAGAAATCATGTGTATCATCATTCGATTATATTGTTAACCCTCTCATCATTGTTTGCAAATTTTGTCTTAAAGTTAACTTCATAAAAAAATTTGATATCAAATCTAAACCCTATTACCGAAGGAAACTAATTCCATTTCCTTCAGCTTGGAAATAACATAAATTTATACTTTATCGAGTAGGCGCTCGAGAAATTAGAACCGAACAAACTTTGGCGAATTAATGCCGGGCTAATGGGATAAAGGTTCCATAGCCACTGTGCTCTAATGTGGGGTTCTGCACCCCTAATTTACTGGTATTGGGGTCTGCACCCCTAACTTGCTAAGCTTCTAATTGCAACAAGAATATTCTATAGACGAGGAAGCGATGAAGCTAATTTATTCATACATCAGAATTCAAACTTACGTATTTCAATCATGTGTCGTATAGAATCGACTTCTTACAAAGAGCAACGAAACTGAAAATTCAAAAGATTTAACAAGCGTATCATAAGTTTTCAATGTTTTAGACCATTTGCGTAGCTTTTGTCTCTTAAAATAAGTATTTAAATTTAACGTTCACTTCTGTCATTAAATTGATTATTGACAACCCACGTGGCCTAGATGATCAAACGTTTCTACCCGAGAGTTTCAGGTTCGATTCCCGATGATACCCGAACAAATAAAAAAAAACAAAAAGGGTCCCAGTCTGGTTATAGACTTCGTCTGCTAATAATTATCGCATGGTTTATAAAGTTGCGAGTGTTGTTGCCTAATCACATGCAGTATTCAAAAACGTGCTATGAAGCACTGCGAGATCTCGGTCTACTCCAGTGGTTCTAAACCCAAAGGTTTAATAATTAAGGCCGAAGACGGTGGCATCACCCGGTCACACCTTGCAATATAACCGCAAAGCCAATTCGGATATGATGAGGGGCACCACAAGAATGAATAAATGAATTAACTTTATTTTATCGGGAAACTAAATTATCTATTTCCCGGGCAGTTTTAGTTAAGTTTTTTAAATTTAATTTATTGTACCATGAGTGGTTTATTAATATTATTATTTATTGTAAGTGTTTAGCAAATAAAACACTTGGTGTAATATATTTATGTTGTTTTTTTATAAATTTACGTGTCTATTGAAGTATTCTTAGGATATACATTTTCTAACATAAGATCACAGGCTGTTCCCATGTCTCTTAAATGTTCGCAAGTTAAATAACTTATCTTTTTCACTTAGTAACGTATATACTGTACAGCGATTGCATAATTTATTTACAATAAAACTTATTATTCTCATTTTCTGATTTTCAGCGAATACCGTTTAAAGAAATAAATATACTTATCATGACGACTTTCGTGGTACCAATCTGGATAAAGAGTTAGTCTAGTAAAAATACCTGCATCCATTAGACGAGTACGAGTGTTGTTTCCTCTCAACGTGTGGTAGTATTACCAACGCAAATGATGGTGTGCGTGAGTTATTTACTCCAATAGTTCTTAACCAGAAGGCTCGATTACTGGAGTCGAAGACAATATCGTATCCAGGCCACACCCTTCAATATGTTAGCATTATCAATTCAGATATGTTGTGGAGTACCATACGAACGAATGACTTAAGTATATACTAATCATATTTAAAAGTAAAATAGAGTGTGATACAAAGGTTTAAACTCGAAATCCTTTCCTTTTTTAATGGGAAAGTTTAATCAAAATAAACTTTAATTATTCCTGTTAACTGAGGCATTTAAACATCAGTGGGATCTGAAATTGTCACCAGTTTAATCCTGAAGATCCCTTTCAATCGAATATAAATATGCAAAAAAGACCCAACTCACGTTCGTCGTGTTTTAAGATATTTAAACACGTATTAAAATGCTATGTATGGGTTTGTTTGAAATGAGTTTTTTAAATACTGAATTAAGCTTGAGATAAATATTCGATAAGATGCGATGTTTTTTGCATATATTTGAATATAAATTTAATATTATTTTATCAATACCTAAAATTTGTGGCAGTATTGGAAAATACCGTGAGTCTAGTACAGTTGAGAATGATGAGCGTTTAGAAAATGGGAATGAAATATACGAATAGATGTAGACTTGAAAAAATGAAAGGTGCCCGGTTGTGACCAAGTAGCACAGAACAAATATATTGTGTGGGTGAATCAATTATTTAGTGGTTGAGACAGTTTTTTAAACACATGATGGAAATCTGATTTCACACCGAAAAACTCGAGGAGGGCAGTGATAGGTCTGTTATATAAAAGTAAGAGTGCAAGAATGGATTGTGGAAGTTACAGAGCCATTAGTTTATTCAGTATTGTGAGTAAATTGTACGGATAAATTCTGATAGAAAGAGTTCGATGAAATACTGAAAAGAAGTATGGGATTTCAGTGTGCATTTTAAAGTTGAAGGTACGTAGATCAGATTTTTCCTTTGTGTATGCTATTAGAAAAATGTATGAAAAATGCATTTGCGGACTTGGAAAAAGCATATGACCACATGAAAAGAGGTTAGATATTGAAAATATGGAATGAATTGGTATTAAATATAAATTAATACGGGATGTTGCGTCATTACATGCCGAAAGTAAAGCATGTATTAGAGTGAACGGTGCTTTGACTGAGTGGTTTAATATATCAAAAGAGGTTAATCAAGGATGTCTTATATCACCCTGGGTGTAAAATATTTATATATTGTAGATCTATGTGTAAAGGAACTACATAAGTCAATGGGTGGCATACAAATACCGAATGAGAACATGTGCGGATTGCTATTAGCTGATAAAATGGCAGTGTTCAATATGTAAATTGTACGAGAGATGTTAAGATTAATATCTGAGAATGAATGTTGCGAAATCCAAAGTCATGGTGATAGAAAAGTGTGATAAGGAAAATAAATGCAATATATAGGCGAGCAATGAAATATTAGATCAAATTGAGGAATTCTGTTATTTAGGTAGTATTTTCTCTCATGTTGGAAGAGTTACGAAAGATATTGAACCATGTATAGTGAACGGAAACAAAGTCAACGGGGGCAATAAAAAATATATATTCGAACCAAACAGTATCAAAATCTGCTAAGGTGATATATTTGATATTTCAAAATTTCAGGTGCTTAGAGACGGAGTAAGAAACTCTCGTGTAAGAAAAATGTGAATGGAAGACAATATTACGAGATGGAGTAGATAGGGTGGAAAGAACAAAAAGTTCAAAAGTTCCCTACATGGCAATGCATAGAATATTGTCTGACAATCGTCTCTCACGAAGACCTTAATGGATGGATAGCTGAGAGTCAATATCTCAAGATGACTCATCCTGCTGATAACATACCACTCGGATCTAACTCAAGACAATGAAGAACATTATGATTCTCTTTTTCAATGGCTTACGTTTTCAAGTTGGTAAGATGTTTGCCTTCTACTTGGTGTTTCGGGTTCGATTTCAATCGAAAAAATGACAATAATCACAACTTGATAATGTTCGTATGGTAACAATACTTGCGTGCGCCAGACTTGTGCGAGTGTTATTTCCTTTTCACGTGCGGTAGCATTGCAAACACCTGACATGACGGTTGCGAGTTCCGTCCCAACTCCTGCCATTCTAAACTTTTCAACATTTCAATATCTGATGATGACATACCACAGATCTAACTTAAGACAAAGAAGAAGAAGATGTTTTAAATAGTTATCATCACCATCTCACCATATCCCCATTAAGAAATGTAGAAAAAACAGTTTTCCACTTTATACCACTAGCATTCTTCACGCTTCTGTCACGTTCAATCGTCACACATATGTTCTTATTATAAAGGCTTTTTACTGTTCTCTCGCTCAGAATTTGATTTATTTAATCATGCCCCGTTTATACAGGTCTTCTAATATTTATCACTTCCAAGTTTTGCCAGCATATTGGAACTAAGCCTCCATTATAAGCAGCCAACTTAACTACATTGAAATTATATTGTTGGTAAAGGCTTGGTGTAATCCCCCATTTATCATATTGCCTGTTGCTAATTTGCTTTCAATATCGCACATGCGAAAATGTGCGAAACTGAAAGAAGAGTGGCAGAAGGCATATCAACGTGAACATGCTTCCAACATAAGATTTTTTTCAACCTGCTCTATTTCAAATAAATGGAAATCTTTAATTGATATGTTGAATGTTTTTTGCATATTATATATACGAACAATTGTGATTGGTCCCGAACGACCGGACAGCATTGATTAGGAACTGTTGACCAATATCGCTAACGTGACAACTTTCCAACTTTCTGGATTGGGTTCCTGACCATTCTAGCGCTTGCTTTTCATTGAGAAAATAGGGCTTAAGAGGTCACCTAAATTCTTTGAGTCCAAAGCATATTTTTTTATTATGGATATAAATATTTTAATTAGCTTACATATAAGTTAAGATATAAATAAATAAAATAATCCATACATGCATACCCTCAAGCCATATTCTTATCGGGGTAGGCAGATAGGACATAGTGCCAGACTTTATTATCTCGATACATATCTTAAGCCTCCTCCACATCCATACAACTTCTACGATTTCTCTGGCTTTCTTCGTTCCTAACCATACTTTTCTTGGTATTCCTCTCATACGCCTTCCACTTAACATACATTTGAACTTTATGTTTGTTTTGTACATCCGATCACCAGGCAGCCCCTAAAAAATATGGAGGAATAATTGCCAGTCAAAAAAAAAAACAGATCAAGAATATACAGTAAGAAGAAGATAATTGCGAGTAAAGTTATGAAATATTTTCATTAAAATAAAATAGCTTATACGAGTATATTTCAATAAAAGTCACTTTTATACGTTAATTCTGAAGAACTTAACATTTTTTAATACTATGAATACTTGATTTCGGTTGTTAAGTAAACAAAAAAACAAAATTGTTTTTTTAATTAACACTTCCACTGAAATTAAGTAGCAAATGTAAAGTTCATTAACAAAATAGATTACTCCTTATTATTTCAAGTTTTTTTTTCCATTGTAGTTTTAATTAAAACACCATTTCTTCTCATTGTTGCCATCTTTTGTTTCATTACGTGCGGTGTCTTTACAAAACATTTTTTATAGAGGTTTTCATCAGATTCTTGGAAGAGTCACTAGGGTAACGCTAATATATTAAAACATTTGTTTGGTATTAATTTATTTTTTACATTTAAATAAACAAATAAAATGTTACAATTAAATAAACAAATCAAGGCAATGTGAAAGAAAACACATTTGACACATACCCCCACCAATAGGAGAGCAAACTTGGCCGTGAGGACGTCAGACGTTTTTCAGCCCACACCCTTGTACACGCAAATTATAATATAATACAAAAAAATAAAAAATAAATGAGCAGTTAACACAATTATAAACTTACTTAAAACCCTTAATGTGATATCCCAGGTATGACCCAGGTTAATATTAAATGCGTTATCAAGTTCAAGAATCACGTAAAAAAAATAGGCATATATTATAAAACAGATAATATATCTAAAACTGCTGTCGAGGTAAACAATCGAACTGCTGAAGAAAATAAAACAATTTAAAAGTAATTTATTCATATGGTATTATTCAATACATCCGAATTTGTGATTCAGATATATTGAAGGGCGTAACCGGAAGACAGCATTGTTTTTGACCCCATTAAACGAGCCTCCGAGCTTAGAACCATTGAAGTGAACACAAAACTCACAGTTTATAAACGTATGTGTTGAAAATACTACTGTAGGCAACAACATTTGCACACGTCTAAGAATTGTTGTTAGATGAACTTTTGAACTTAAGACTGGGACCCTTTTTTTATTTTTCTTCCGGGTATTTTTCGGGTATACAGGGTATTTTTTTTTTTGGTACATGATACCAGTTTGACCTAAGCATTGTTCTCGTAACATACCGGAATCATTCAATCTAATAAGAGGCTCGAGAAAAGGGGTAGTAATACGTATCGTGGGGAATAATGTAATTTGTGAAATAACAAAGCAATATAATGTTAAATATTCGAACAATTTTATGTTCAGTTTATTTTTAGTTCATATTGAAACTAATGTCAGATAAAATGGTAATTCTATCTCCAATATTGATTAATCATCTCATCTTGATATAAAACTGCTTTTTAATTAATGAAAACATTTGAAAGGGCGAGAAAATAATTGGTTTTCGCCAAACATTCTCCGTTTTTGAGGAGAGCAATATCCGATATTATTTATGTGGCATCACGCTATTGTTAACAACTCAAAAAATATTCAGTTGTGTTATTTAATTTAATTCGTTGAGATTATACACTATATGACGACACATTGCTCAAGTCGAGACATTGACATACTCGTATGTTACTATACATGGTGACAATGTATAACATAATGCAAAATAAAATGACCAAGGATTAATTTGAACAGGCTGATGTATTAAGTAAGATATAGAAAATCCCTCTGAGATGGTTTGGGCATGTAGGACGAATGAATGAAGAAAGACTAATAAAACGAATATATAGCGTGAATGTGAGTAGAAGGCCTGGTAGAGGAAGGCCAAGGGAATTATGGTTGGATCAAATGAATGAGATTTTGAAAGAAGGAAATATAAAAGTCAGAGAAATTGTATGAGTTGTATTGAAATTGTCGTGTTAGGAAAGTTTGGAGTTTGTCCTTTCTGCCTAGCCCAACAAGGAAATGGCGTGATGGTATGTATGCATATGTAAGATTTTGACGGTTTTTAAAAAGGTTAGTACTTATACCACAAACGAACATGAAAAATAATGGATTCACTTTTTAATTTTCCTTGTCGCATGAGCAATATTTAAAAAATATTTCACATCACCGGTTGGTATTCAATTCTTGATTTTTTTTTAAAAGATGACCTTTATAGCCTTGTTCAAAAGACCCTTGTCTGCCAACCCTGAGATTACGAGTTCGATTCCCGTTGGATACTAGATTAAAAAAATGAAGTCGGATTTTTACTTGAGGCCGCTTTAAAATATTTTTAGTTGGTTTGAAGATATACCAACTGGAGATAAGCCTACCAGATTCTGCAGTATGAACGAAAGTGTAATATAATAAAATTATACAATTCCAACCTCCATAATAATTATCATTGCATCATAGACGATCTTCCGCATGCTGTCAACAGTTCTTATATTATTCCAGACTTGAAATGTTTATCAGACAATATCTATATATGTTATCTTTGCTAGGGTCGCTTGAAAGGCAGACAAAACTCTTATGCTTGATAAAATTCACTAATAAATCTTTTTTTTTTCTTCTTCCTGGCACTGTCCCAACTCATTGCCTAGGTAGGCAGTTGGGGTCGGCTCTTCTCGTTCTCAGGATGTATATCCTTCGGTTCTGGGTGTCGCTTTCATCTAGGCCATTTATCTGCAGGATTTTGGAGCATTGAGTCATCCAGAAGTTCTTTGGTCTTTCTCTGGACGGCTGTCGAGGAAGATCCACAGATATTGCTTGATTTACAGTATGGTCTGGTGGTCTCCGTCTTATGTGCCCGTACCATCTCAGCTGTCGCTCTTCCCGCTTACTATTTATGTTAGTGACTCCCAGGCTACCACGAATGCGTGAGCTCTTAATTTTATCTTTCAGTGATACTCCTGCCGACCACCTAAGCATTCGCATTTCTGCTGTTTCAAGTTGCCTAGAGTAGGAGCTATTCATAGTCTAGCATTATAAGCCATAGATAATTGCGGGTCTAACGATAGTCTGGTGTACCTTTCCTTTCAGTTTTATAGACATTTTTGGGTCACACAATACTCCTGTTACCGATCTGAATTTCATCCATCCCACACTTATTCTATGGCCAACATCCGCGGCGCACCTTCTGTCTTTGTAAATGAGTGAGCCCAGATACTTAAATGTCACTTATAAATCAATTGTTTAGTTAAATAATACTAAACGCAAGATTATGGTAATTTCCTAACAGTCTTTGATAGCAAATGTGTGTTTTCTTGTGGAAGCGATATTTTCTATAAAATTAACGATGCCTCATTCAATATTTAGCAAAAATGTTTCTTGTGATTAGGAGAACCCTTATATAAAAAAGGTTGAAAAATGTAGTCAAATTGAAAGAAAGCGTCAAAGAAAGACGACTTCCGTGACTTAGCAAGACCTTTCTTCCGACCAGTTCCATAGTTCGATTCCGGTTAATTTTTTTCAACGAACATTCAATGAACAATTTTTTTTCAAGCAGGGTTCTAGTCTGTTTTCACCTAAATTCTCTTTAACATCGTGTTGAATGGAAATATTTGCCACATTAAAATAAGCCCGTCAAGTTATATTGTATAGAACGAAAGAGTCATACAATACAACAGTACGTTATATGTATTTTGTATAGCAAATAATATTTTCCTCGCATTTTGGATTCTATTTGTTTTAACAACCCAAATTTATATTGAACCTGATGTAGATTTGTGTTTTTGTTCATGTTCTCTTATTCAAATTGTACAATTTTTTATCTGGACGCAAACAAAGTTTACATAATTCGGAATAAAAAATATATTTACAATAAATATTTGGAGCCAGTAAATTCCCAAAAAAATATATGATAATTAGTCATTCTACGCTAACAAGGTCAAAAAGCCACCCCCTGTATACCCTCGTTACACGAGACCGCTTAACTTGGTTAGATATTGTTACCAAAAAAACAGAATTCAATTACGAATAACTCCCTTTCATTAGCCGGCAATACGTGTTCCTGTTTGGTCCGGGACTGGGTGGAATGGCTCGGCTCTCTAGTTCTTATGTTCAGTTAGGGACTCGAAACCTTTTTAACTACGGTGCAAGAAATCATACAAATTCAACTTCTCAAAATGTCTTTATTTTTTTAATTCATAGAAAAAAAATTAAAAATATAATATTTGTATTTAAAAAAAAATATATTTACTTTTAATTTTTAGTATTTTGTAGCAAATTGGCAAGCGTCTGTTTCAAAAAAACTCCAAATATTGATATGACAATAGTGTCATCTCTTGAAGTTTAAATAAGAAGTTTGCATTTTACATCGACACGTGATACAAGTCCGGTTATACTCATATCTTCAATGCCACCGTATTGAAAAAAAGAGAAAAAGGACTTTGAAATAAATTATATTCATTGATACTTCACTGATTATATATGTAGACCACAAACCTTTTGTCCATTCTCATCCAGGTTTGGCACGTGTAATAGTTAAAAACATTATATTTAACAGAATAATCGTGCTCTATGCTGACCTGAAAATGGAGAGTATTAATTCATAACATTTTCAAAATTCATTGCAGTCATTGCAGATGGGTTCAGGAATGCTTTTTACAATTATAAGAAAATTACCATTTATATGGCACCGATTAGAGAGCAGACTCTTAGTGGGAGCTCTAATACGGGATTCAAACTCGCTATTATCGACATATAAAAAATATTACGAAATAAAAATATAAAAGTTGAATGTTAAGATAGCAAGGTGGTGGCTGTATCAAATGGAAAATGTACTTCTGCATACGTTCAGAAAAACATAGTTGGTAAAACAAAGCGCAGAAATCTTACCAAAAGAAACATAACATATTTGACTTTAGATGCAGTATATATGTGTAGTGATCATATGTTATCTTAGATTTTGAAAATACATCCCAAAAAAGGTGTTTTCAAGTGCATCCTAAAGATGCATATGCTTCCCATATCTCTAACACTAAATGACATATCATTCTACGCTACAGGACAAGCAACGGCAAAAGCTCTGTCATAATACACCACCCTCTTGGATCAATTTATTCGATAAAGACGAAATCATCCTCAAAGTCCTACTCTTTTCCTAAGTAACATTTAATTGTAAACAAAAAAGTCAATTTGTAGTTTACAATAACAACCAATATACCTTAATATTTGCAACTTAACATTGAAAATAATTGAATTGTTATGAAAATAAATTTATGAATAACCCAAATCCGAAACCACTAATAATAAATTATATTCCGGTTAGACTACGTAATAAAAACTAATCGTTTGGTATTTCGATTTACATAAGTGAATATTTTTGAGAAACGTATTTAATATTCCTGGGTTTTCATATAGTTTTCTCATCAATAATCATTTTGTGGGGTTGAACACTTCTGGACTTAACTTTTTACATTACCAGCAACCACAGTTCCACTAATAATTGGTAATTATAGATTGGATCCCGATCTCATTAAACTGTGATAATACGCGATAGGTTATAATAAAAACCTGATAGAATTCACTAATGAGATAATTAAACAAATCCTGAAATCATTTTAAGTTGGAATCGTAGCAAGATTTGATGTTTTTTTTTTATTTTTGCTCGAAGAAATCCGGCAGCTTATTTATTGTTATAAACGTCAGGAAAATGCAGTGTTTCTTTCTTCTTCAACAATATTTACGACGTTAACAATTAACCATTGGCGTTTTTGACGTATATGGCACCAAAATACTGATATGAGGTGAATTTCTTCTCAATCTTAACTTAATCTTTAACTTAACACCAAAAATCTGCAATGTTTCAATTAAACGCATTTTTTTTAAATCGTTCAATTTAAGACTTAATTTGTTCACTCACTTTAAACATAGTGATCACATTATTATATTTCCGATGTTTTCTTTGTTAAGCAAAGATAACAGAACATTTTGGTGATTTTCAGGGTTTTTTTTCTGCAACTTTAATTGCAATTTAAGACCTCAGCATTCTTTAAAATTAGTCGCGATTCTTTTCAGAGTTTAACATAAAAACATCTTTGCATGTAATAAATCTTTACATTTCTTGCAAATACCTTTAATATTGTATGTACTGCAATTAATGTAATTGAATAAAATATTCCACATTAAATCAGCTTGAGTTGAGCTAAAAATCTATTTTTGCGGGTGGTCGAAGTCATTCTTACACCATCAGTATTTCTTTTTTATATTGCATCAGGTTCATTTAATTATACCATTAATAGCTCTTTTTTTTACAAACAAGTACTTTGAGGTTGATATCTGAAGATGTTCCTTTTGTTCAGTTTTTGAACTATCATTATCTTGTTTTCGTCAATTTTTATTATATCATAACTCATGTCACCTTCATAATCTTTCGTACTAGTTTCAATTCAGTTTCAATTTGTTCAAAATCATCATGCCATATTCCTCCTTAAAAGTTCCCACGAGGACCCATGATGAAAAAATTGTAAAAAAGAAAATTTAGCACGGTCTTTTACTATTCAGAAAATATTTAGCGACTACTAATGTGATGTCAAATCAACCGCTAGCAAAGTTAATGCGCTTATTACAATGCACAACCACACTTCACAATGTCACAAGATTGCATGTTTGTTATGAGAGCTAAATATACTTTAGGGAGAAGCATTTACAATTTGCAGAAATAGTCAAATGTTTAAACATCGTGTCCTTAGTAAGAATAATTTAAATGTCATGGGTTCGAACTCCTCTTGCAGAAATATTTATTTTCATTGTATTTTTGAGGACACACGTTTCGTGAAACGTTTTTTTCGGTAATTGAAAACAGACATGTTCTTTAGCAGTATAACACACAACTATTGTTATTAGTTTAGATAACCCAAAACAATGAGGTATGGTTAAGAATGTCAAAACGTTACTATCATCCATCATTTGATTGTAAAAATATTATATCTATCAAAAATCATTTTTATATCCAATAGCAAAATAAAAATGATAAACTAAGGAAAATATGTATGGTTGATTTTTGTTATTTAAAAGTCATAGCGATATAAGTTTCTTTGTAAGTCGAGCACACCGAATAGTGTTGCTGTATATGATATGTTAGCCGGGACAACCGCACTAGGAGTGTCTACTGTAAGCATAAGAAATGGCCACTGCAAAAAGCTCTTGGGTCTGGTCAAAAAAATGGTGAAGGGGAACCGCTAATGAATCCTAGTAAAATTTCGCTTCCACCATTACACACAACGCTCAGTCTCATGAAAGCATTTGTTAAAGCAATGAACAAGGATGGACCTGCATTTCAATACAGAGGTGTTCTAATTATCTTGTAAACCGGAGCTCAACTTTATTTTTGAACTGTTATTTTTGTATTCACCGTCTTAAAATCAAGTAAGTAAATTGTAATTTCGGTGTTGTTTACAAAATGTTGAACTTTGTTAAGCAGTATTATGCCAATGCCAATAAAAAGCAACCAAAAACGGAATATAGTATTAAGCCTTTCTTATGGTTATGTCCGTCCGATCTATCGTTGATAGCCGCGATAAACTGGCTCATGTTGATTTTCACACTCTGCTAGAAACACACGAAATATTTTATAATTCAAATGTGCCAATAGCAATTTATTAACTATATTTGCACATTATAATTTGTGAGAATAACTCCTGTGAGAATAACTCCATGTCTGCTTCGGTGTATATTTTTAATGTAAAAGTGTTTGAGTTCAGGAGGGTCCTCTTTCAGCACAGCCTTAATCTAAGGTCTTGACTGGGCACTGTTATTCAATTGTTTTTAACCTAAGTATATTTTATGTACTTGTGATTTGCCCTACAATATCCATATGATATGTATTATATTTTTTTGTGTCTAAAGTGTAAACGATCTCCATGGCATGGTAAGTAAGACGCCTGTCTCCCTGCCTGGAGTTTCAAATCCCGCTGAACCCCAGATTTTTTAAAAAGGGTTCCAGCCTGGTTCACACAAGGGCTCTTTAACATCTTCTGGTTGATTGATTGAAGAGATTGTCACAAGGTAATAGTTATGTGAAATACACATAAGTGTCGTTTACTGTATTTATAAATAAATAATGTATAAAATAGGATAAAAATGTGTTTAAATTTAAAAAAAAATACTGCTGTTTGAAGAAAATTTACACGCATTTATCATTATTTTTACCTTGTTAATAACAGAACAAAAACCATAATAAATAAAGCAATTAGGTAATTAAGTTGAAATAATTCTTCATTAGCAAACACGTTACTAGAAAATAAGTACATTTTCGAAATTAACAAAGAGAGATTTTTATAACCTAAAAACGATTTATATTCATTTTGGGAGAAACATTAATGTTTGCCTACTTTTGGCTATAAAGTAAAGTTTAATTAAAATTGCAAAAAGCTATTACGAGGGTGAATTTATAAGGTCATAAAAGTCCTTTAATTCCCTAATAAGTGGAAACCAGTTTGTTAATTAAAATTTTGTGATGAATTACTTTTTTATGCTCGTATGCATAATTCTGTAAAATGTTTAACATGTTTTGGCAGGTCGTGTGGGTCTCATATAAAGTTAACATTTTTATAAACACTAAATTATTTCAACGCTATTGTAAATAAGTTTGTTTTTTACAAATACGTTTAAATTAAAACGTGTAAACGTTTTTATAATATCCCTATGGGTTTAAGGTTGGTTGACCACAACTCTGTCGCGTAGCACATGTAAATTGATGGTGGCACTCTTTTATGCTTTTTGGTATAATAAGGGAAATAATCAAGAGTAGATATCCCTTACATTTTAGGTAAGCATATTTTTTAAATATTCCAACTTTGATGTATGGGAATGAAACATGGACATTTGAGAAAAAATACGGAAAGGCGGCAAGTACATACTGTAGGTATACGTACACTGAGAAAAAAAACACGAAGTGACAATCTATGATTGAAGGAAGTGATTAGGGATGAATGTGAACTTAAGGCAAATGTGTTGAGTAAGATGAAGAAGAATATTGTGAGATGATTTAGATGTGAAAAACAAATGAATGAATAGAAAAAATACATAGTGCAAATGTGAGTAGAAGTCTAAGGCAAGTATGGTTAGATCAAATTAATGATATTTTGAATGAAGAAAATGTTAGTCATGTAATTCGTAGAAGCTGTTTGAGAATGCATATGGATTTAAAGGAGGTAAAATGTGTGAATGTTTAGCACTCTGTTCTACTCCGTGGTGAAAGCGTAGTAGTTTGTGTATAACACATCGATCAATAAGTTCCGGGACTAAGTACTAAAACAACGTTTGTTTGCCAAAATTCTTCTTTTTTCATCAACATAGTCTCCTTCAAAAGCGATACATTCATTCCAACGCTTTCCTAACTTTTCTATGCCAGCCGTGTAGAACGATTTATCTTTGGTTTCAAAATAGGATCACTTCTACATTGGAGCCAAATCTCTTTCCCTGGAGCATATTTTTGAGTTATATGTGAAAAAATAATATGTAATTCTGTTATATGTGAAAAAATAAAACATATGTATTATAGAAAATTAAAAAAAATCCAATTCACGTCCTACTCAAGGTTAATTAGAAAAAAAAACGTTCGTTGTTAAATAAAATCAATGACAGTGAAATCACAGTTAATGTCAATAATAATTTAAACAGCTTTGAGCTAACAGAGAAAGAATATGACATAAGTTAGAATTTTTTTCACTTAACCATATTTTTTTAAAACGATGTAACTACACAGAGGTAAAAATGTGTATTCCAACATTTTCCCTACTATTACTTCGGAAACTATTTAAATTGTAAATTTTCATCTCCGTTTCCAAATTCAATAAGGATGATTTATTTTTTGTAGAATGTGTTTTACATTTCTCTCAACAAAAATAAAACTCCTTACACCCATTGACATCAGAACGTGACGAGCATTGTTGATTTAAACTCAAAAGCTTGACAATTTCTCGTTGACAAATAAAATTACTTAAATCTAATTTGTAAATAGTGCTTGGTAAAAAGGGCGAAGAAAAAGAAATGTAATGGTGATTCCTTCGTTCGAAAATAAATGTATATTTCTATTATTCATATATTTCAAATAAAACTATTGAGAGTTTTAAAAACAAAACCATTCATAAAACTTTTATAAGTTACAGGTAATATAGCTTATCTCTCTAATCGAATTTCAAATGTTCTGGTACCAAGTGTATTTAACCCTTCAGGTCCGTATGCCTAAAACATTTTTTCAGTCCCAGGGACGTTTATTTTTTTTTATGGAGATCGTTTTTAACGAAATCGTTAAAGAGTAAAAACAATACGTTTTTTTCTTCATATAAATAATTTACATTAACATATACTCGTATATACAAAAAATAATCTTGACCATTCGATTTGTTTCGTGAAGGGTTGAAATATCCATGTTTACATTATATTTTATTATGAAACTAATTCCACAACCTAATTGTATTTTATTATGAAATAATATTTCACTACGAAATTTAAAAACAGCTTATATTAAACATGTAATCAAATATTAAAAAAAAAAATTTTCGAGTATTTTACTATTGAAATCTCGTATTCGAAAGGTTTTTAATACTTACGCTAAGAAATTATATCTGGTGGCAGCTTTATCACTTGTTATCGATTTAACATTTCCCCTTGCTTGGAACGTTATCTTCTCTTCCCCTCGATTCCCACTAAAAGACCTCATCCCATCCCATCTCTCGCAAGACAATAAAACAATACTTTACCACAGGCAATGTCGGAGAGTTCAATAGTGTTTGTAAATTTCGAGTGCCCGCTTTAATCCGTGAAGAGAATAACCTAAACTGGCTCTCGTTTCTCAAAATAAGGCTATAAATTTCTGATTTCAACTAAATTAATATTTTTATTTTTTGTTTAACTCTATTATTCACTATTATTATAACAGGTGCCATTTTTCAGTGATGTTCCGTACACTTCACTCAATTTTTTTTAGTTTTAAAAAGTACCATCTTAATAATAAAATTGTCTTGATTCTTATAATTTCAAAGAAAATGTTTTTGAGGTAACCCATTGTGTATTAAGAAGATAAAAACCTTTATAGGAGCAATATTATGATTGTGCCATCGAAAACACCGCTGTGTAAGAGGCCCATGCCATTCAGCTTCAACCCGAATAGAGATTGGGACAAAAGAAGTAATGTTTCATTTGAATTTTAATCTTTGTAAATTATTTAACCTTTATCTACCTAATCATGCACGTTTCTAAATACTGAATCTATTATTTTGATAAGCATCTAAAATAAAATCTAATTGTAAAAACTATTACTTCATAATAAAATTCACATGAGAAAATCTATTCTAAACGTTTTGCAATCGCAATACGTTAAGTGGTTAAATTATATTAAAAAAATCTGAGCCATATGTTACAAAGTCATAGGTTTAATTTATATATGATATCAGTAAAATTAAGTTCGTGACTAAGGATTTTCATCGAGAACAAACGAATTATTCGATAAGCTTACATAGAGTAATAGACGTGTTTCGCTTTAAGTAATATATTCCAGAATGTATCATACAAAACGAAATTGATATCCAATATAAAACATCAATTTAACTTTGATTCACAGTGCACATATATGAACAGTTAAATTTCAAACTTTATGACTTATTTGATTAATAAATTTTTTTTATAATTATTTGGAATACGTGGTTATACATGATAAATCAGGAGGACTTATTACTCTACCTATTTTTATAATTATTTGGAATACGTGGTTATACATGATAAATCAGGAGGACTTATTACTCTACCTATTTTTATAATTATTTGGAATACGTGGTTATACATGATAAATCAGGAGGACTTATTACTCTACCTATTTTTATAATTATTTGGAATACGTGGTTATACATGATAAATCAGGAGGACTTATTACTCTACCTATTTTTATAATTATTTGGAATACGTGGTTATACATGATAAATCAGGAGGACTTATTACTCTACCTATTTTTATAATTATTTGGAATACGTGGTTATACATGATAAATCAGGAGGACTTATTACTCTACCTATTTTTATAATTATTTGGAATACGTGGTTATACATGATAAATCAGGAGGACTTATTACTCTACCTATTTTTATAATTATTTGGAATACGTGGTTATACATAATAAATCAGGAGGACTTATTACTCTACCTATTTTTTTAACAAACCAGCTTCTGTGGGATACGTTAAGTTGTTTTAATTCATGAAAATTTTACAATAAATAACTTTTCTCATAATTTTAATGGAAGGAAATAGGAAATTAATTTTCTCAAGAATAAATAAAAAATTGAGAATGAAAATTTAGGAGGAAAGGGTATTCTGAATAATTAATTTTTTTTTATTTTCTCTTAAAAATGAAAAGGTGATGCGCATTTGATAACTTGGAAGAAGTTCGTTCCACGATCGCTCGTTCACAATTTGTTCAATATGCGACATTTTATTTAAGAGAAAGTAAACATTTAAGTTGCGATATTTTTATTTATTAAATATGAAATTTCAAAATAATAATAAAAATGGAAACACTGAAGTTTTTAATTACAAGTATGTGCTAACCTGCATATTGTGTCGGTTTTCACTGATACATTTGGTTCAGACATTTTTCCAGCTGCTTCGTGCTCGTTCAAACGTAAGGTGGATCATGTTTTGTATGTAACAAAAGATGGATCTCGGTGAAGAAAATCAGACTGTTGTAAACAGTTGTTGCAACAGGAGGTAAAATAAAAACTTACGTAGACAGCTGGGAATACTTTGTAACGATTTTGTTACGTATGCTCCTCTTTGAAAAATGAGAGGAGAAACATAGATTCTCGTTACTTGAGATAAAAATAAGCTAAGCACTATCACAAATTCAACTTAAATCGTGGGATTTGCATAGTAGCTCATTTTGAAAAATTGTTTTTGAAAAAAAAACTATCATCATTTGACAAACATAAATAAATTATTCTTTTAAAGTATGAAATTTATGTAAAATAGTTGAGAAAAAATAAATGAAAATTGAATAAAATTTCGAGCTACAAATATTCAAATGAGATTTTTCTAATGTTAAGATGATTTCAAGTTTAAACGGGCTTTTATTAAGCCGATAGAACTGAACAAATTAATAATGATCTATATAATCTTTAAGTGATATGCCATTCTAAGAGCATATCTGTTTCAAAAGTCTGAACAAGGTATTTTATAAACTGAGATCCAGATGATTCATTGTTCAAGGCCTTCCAGATTACAAATCCATAACACACATATCTGTAGGGGTATATCTGATAATTTAAGGCTTTGATGTTCTCCGTAGCTTATTTGACAAGATGCATGTCTTATGATTTGGAAGTTTTGGGGTTGATTCTCGTTGAAAGGGTTCAAGGTTAGTTTTCACTTAATTCTTGTTAAGAAAATTTTCAAGTTGGTTGTAGAATTTGTTACATTGCAAAAAACTTCTTGCTGTGTACAATGAAATGAAATACAATTCAATTACGCCGTAAGCTATAGTTTTGATCTATATCGTTTCAGTATAATATTAAAATACAAAAGTATTTAGCTTATTGTGCATGGTGATTTTTGACAAATTTTTATACCAAAAATTTAAGTGCATATACAGTATAAGTTAACATGTACCTAAATTCACTATTTAAAAGCTCTACTTGAAATTTAAAGGAGAAAATTTATAAAGAAAGATCACTTTCCTTAGAAAATTCAGTAAAAAACTCATCAATCAATCCGTTTTTTATCCTCATCGACTTATTTCTCAGTGGCGCACCCCGTTTCCTGCGGGAGGATTACCGAAGTTATCAAACTAAGTAAACTGCCTAGTGGTTTACTTAAACGGGAAAACATAAAGACTAATCGTAGGTATCGTTAAGCGCTCATTCAGCGGTGGGGGAACGATCGCTAAATACACTTTTATATCGGCCATTTTAGGTGAACTGACAACAAATCCACGGAGATTAGTTCAGTTTCCATATATTTTAGTACGAACAGGAAATAATCTCACTAAAATTTAACGACAAAATCCACAAATCTTTATTGATTGATTTATTACCGAATACTTTTATCTTCGTATAAATCACACAAATTGACAAACTACATCTTAAAAACGATTTTTCCAAGATAACTTGTTATAAAATTATTAAACCCTGCCTTTAGACACAAAAGCAAATAAAACATCGTTGTTTTGTTCATTTGACACAATGCAAATATTCATATATTTTTAAGTTTGGATATACTCCAAAAAGACCAGAGTGAAGTTTGCCAATATGTTCGATGAATGACACCAGGAGAGCGATAGGGTCTATAATACGTGGCAACTTAAGGCCCGTGAGAGATCGATGGAAAGCGTTTATGGAAGCCTATATCATATCTAGTATTTTGATGAACGATAAAAATAATCTCGTTTTATAATAATACAAGAACATTTGTTAATATTGGTGTCACTTGGTTCGAATAAGAAATAAGGTAATTCAAATGCTATCAAAAGGTCTGGTTTTATCTTGGACAACCCCATATATCACGCATCTCCCCAGTATGTAGAGAAGAAACCCAATTGGTGACATTATAGATGATTTTTAGCCATCAGCACAAAAAATAAATAATGAAAAATAAGTAAACACATTAAAATAAGAGGCATCCTGCATTCATGAAATCACTAACCATTGGGGAAGGTAACGTTTCAAAGCATTCTCAAAGATGCAATTATGCACCCGCTTTAAATGATAAGAATGATTTATTTCTGCATTTGCTGGCTTAGTATGAAAAAGATCCTTTGATAATGTTATATTATGACTCGAAATGAGTAATAAAGCATATCTACTAATGATCCCATATCCACAAACATCTCAAGCGATGGTATTTTTTAAAGTAACTGCTGTAGAGAAGAATAATAAATACTGACCATTTTACATTCTAGATAGATGCAATGTATTTTTTATTTCTTAGCTAATCTCTGGTACAAAATTTGTTAAAATTTAAAGCATTAGAGGTATATTTAAGGTATGTGGTTTATTTGAGATATTCAAATCAGAAATATATTTGAATAAAATGCATTTTACTGAGTACGTCATTTATAGGTGTTTATCTTTTTTAGTTTATCCAATTAATTTCCCAGCATCTAAATGCTAAAGTTAATTAATTTTATTAATTAATTTCACAGCATCTAAATGCTCAAGTTCTAAAAACAGTACATTTCTACGCAGTCTTGGCGTGTTTGAATTAAATGAATCGCAATCAAAGATATGTTTTAAGGTATTTTTTTAATTGAATGCAATTTAATCAGCCTTCTAACGCTTGCCACCTAGTGGAGTTTACTTTTAAGCTTTGTCTAAACAAAGATCTTAAAATTCAAGTAAAGCTTAAAAGTAAACTCCACTAGGTGGCAAGCGTTAGAAGGCTGATTAAATTGCATTAAATTGAAAAAATACCTTAAAATATCTCTTTGATTGTGATTAATTTAATTGAAACACGCCAAGACTGCGTAGATTTTAGAACTCAAAAGGATTTCAACGAGTTTAATTTTATTTAGTATTTTGTTAGGGTTTCAACGAAAAAACGACAAGAAAATATGATGTTTAAAAATGCATATTAATTATTTCTTTATTTATATAATATTACACAAATACATCTGGTGATTTTTTTTTATTTAAAGCGATTTCTTCCAGTCAACGAGTTTTTGTTTCATAATTTTATTGGTGTATACCAATAATGAATTTGATTGTGTATTTTTAAGTTACTAAATTAAAACAAATATTTGGGAAAACTAACAATACTCCTATAGTAAAAGATAAATCTCAAGGAAAAAAGGGTTTAGAGTAGGAACTGTGTGGGACTTAAGAACGACCACCATAGTTTAGTTAATAACAAGCTTGTATTCTTGCACGTGGCTTACGGGTTTCATTCCCGTTGGAAAAATAAGTTTTAAAAAAAGATGGCAGTGGTCTTCAATTAGAGCCTCTAAAACATATTTCGGACTAGGTGGAAGAGATTGCTACATGGCAATAAACATGCTAGTTTGTACTGTATGCTTCAAAAAAGTAAAACAATATAATAACGATGAGGGATATTTTGAGATAAATAATCTAAGCTTCTTTAGTTTATTCTTAAATATCAATAAGGTTTATTCTTAAATATCAATAACTTAAATATGAATAACTTAAATATCAATAGTGTGTAATTAAATATCAATTTAGACTTAAATATCAATAATGTTTATTCTTAAATATCAATAACACATACTCGTATGTTGATTTAAATAAAAACGATCGTGAAAATTACAAAATAAGTTAATGATTATAATAAACATATTTAAATCACCCCTAAACACT
>CATKWJ010000731.1:0-13838 GCA_949825065.1 Odontocerum albicorne | reverse complement strand
AGCCAAAAGTTTTAAAGTGTAAAAAAATCGAAAAAAAATCGTCACAGTCGAATTTAGAATAGCATCTCCCTACTCCACGAATCCGACTCGACAGTCCTGGTTATAGGTTATAACGCTCCACAGCATTGATGGCGAGTTAAAAGTTACATAATTTTCGTTGTTAGTATAGTAAATGATTGAAGAATTGTTCACACGGCGTAAGTCTGTGTTAAAACGTATCCCTTCTTATAATACAACAATGCCATTAGGTACAAATCCAGTTTAGCGTACGGACGATCGCAGGAGTAGGGTGCAATCGTGTGTCCGCACAAACAAGTTCATCAGCATTGCGCCGAAGCTAAGGGCATCACATCGCGGTGGGTAAGTAATATTTACCAGTCTAGAAATGTGGTAAACAAACCTTCGGCGTGCCCAGTCAGCCATCGACCCTGCAGGCTCCAGACAAGGGTACATTGAAATCTCAAAATGCAAAAGGTTATAAAATATTTCGATATACAGAGCCCCTTTCGTCGCGCGTTTCGGTCATTGGCTGATGCTACATTTTTTGGAGCCTTGAATTAATAATGAATACCTACTTCTGATTGAAAAGTTTGCTTATCTTCTCTCAAGAGAATATTTTTTTGCTATTTTTCTAATTAAATGGTATACATAATTGAAGTAAAAAAATGGACTATAGATTATAAGATACACCTTTATTAAAATATTAATTGTAAAGTAGTATTTTCCAAACCAGTGGAAAAATATATTGCATTTCTATTTAAATTCAAGCGTTGAAACATCAAAATGATTCAATATAAATGCTGTGTTTTATTGATATTAAATCTAAAATGAAATGCCGGTTGTATTTTTTCAAATAATCCACGATTTATTAAATGAAAAAACATTAAACAGAAATGAGGCCTACGAGATTTAAAATGACCTTCTTTATTATAAAATATATTTTAATCGCACTAAGCTTTTTCTACAGTTTTCACAGATTCCGCAAACTGTGGTATTAAACATATTCATGAGAGGTCTGCATTGATACTCGAATTGATAAACGTTTAGAGCAGAAAATAAAAAAAATAATAAGGTTAACAAATTAAAATGACCTGAACAATAATATAAATACGTACATGTATTTAAATAGCGCCGTAACTATTTGATATTGCCTCAAAATTTTATTAAAAAACAAAATTACAGACTACGTGGAACGGCAATTAGTTTCAACATGTTGTACTCGTATTACACATAATGTACTAAAATTATTTAACAAATATGGTTAGAAAACAAGAATAATGAAAATTATCAACTACTACATACTTAAAAATGAGAGATTTTTTAAAAATTAACACAGCGACCTCCGTGGTAGCCGCCTGTCTCTTGACCCGCGAGCTGGATGTTCGATTCTCGTTCGTATCTGATTCTTTAAAAAAATATTTCAGTCTGATTTTCATTTAAGGCATCATTGCCATATTTCTGGTTTGTCTGACGAAATTACTACATGATTTACTCAAACTTTAATTGGATGTAAACATTTAATTATTTTATTGAATTTAAAATAAATATTTAAAATATAGACATTTTTCTCATGACGGGTTAACTTCGCAAAATCGTTTTTTTAAGTCTGATAAAAGATTTCGTCTGTTTTGCACGCTTCTTGCCTATTCAAGTGCGGTAGTGTTGCAAACGGTGCTTACTCAAAAGGTTCTAAACCTAAAGAGGTCGATTAATCGGGACACTAGACAATATTTTCTTCAGGCCACGCTCTACAATATGTCGGAATTGTCAATTCGGATATGCTGAAGGGTAACATACGAATAAAAAAAACACTAAATACGGTAATGCTGATATGCTACATAAAGAAATACACTAAATACGGCAATGCTGATGCTACATAAAGAAAAAAAAACATAACATTGGAAAAGGGCCAAAGGCCTCGCCTAGGCAAAACTAAAGATAAAAATGAAACGAAATAAAATTACCAAAAAAGCATTAAAAAATATTGAAATGTATTTAATCAAACACTGTTTATTATTATTCTTTATAAAGTAGAATAAACGGTGTTTGATAAAATAAATGAATTACAATGTCTTTAAGCCTCCACAATGTTTAATACCTTAAATATAAATAATAAGGATGAACGAACCTTTATGGTGAGTCACCGCGCCGCGCCCCACAGCTTGGAAGTACGAGAATCTGTTGAAAAACCGCGGAGTAACAAGTGCGAGCGTTGTCCTGTCCTTGCCCTTCCCTTGCGCAGCTGGTTGGTTCGCTGTACGCTTTCTTATTTTATTGCTAATTCCTCGAATCATACAACTCGCTCGATACTACTCGTATATTGATGGCTGGACATCCGTATGACTTCCATCTCCGTCTTTTTTTTATATAAAGTAGTTAATAACTACCCAAAAATTGTAAATTTTGTAGTTATCAACCTAATACGTATCCATTTGACTTGTAAAACTTTGCGAGACCTCGATAAATAAAATTTACGCAGGTGTAATCGAATAAATAGCACGTTTTTATTTCCATACTAGTTAAAATTTCGTTAGTTCGTATTGAAAAGCTGTATAGATTCAGAATAGGCGAAATATGTGTGTCGTGATAGGAAAGTCTGGCGCGCTCTCTTCTCTGCCTAGGAAACAGTTTTATAGTATATACGACTGTGTTCCTAGATTTCTTATTAAAGGTAACTTTGCTCTGTATCATAAGTACAGCGTTGTTGTCTGCTGACCGTTGGAATAGGAAAACTGTGAAGTGTATACTGATAAAACATCCTACATTGAAGGTCTTGGGAAAATTTATTCTAAAGAAATATTTCTAATAGCCAAAAAAAATCCAAGCCAATTCGGTTCTTCTATTTTTGTATGCTCACAGAGAAGTAGACTAGGAGAAAATTTATGAAAAAAAAACCACTTTGCACGTTTTTAGTTCATTGTCTTGTCCATATCAGCTTAACGTTCCTTTTGTAATACTTTACATGCCTCATCCACCGCATTGAACATTTCCTCTTACTGTGCTAGATGGGTGATTCTGGATACGGTCCGAAATCCCAAGTAATTTTGAAAACTATTATTTTTTACATTCGTTTGCTATAGTGTGTTTTGTATTTGCGTATCCTTATCATACCATTTAAAGTTTATGTTATTTTCCATTATGAAAGTTAACGATATATACTCGTATAATATAACCTACTACTAGAAGTCCTGTTTATTTCTACATTTCACTCGACATATACTCGTAAATATGTATTTCTGAAGTTCCTTTCTAATTCTTGCATTGATCAAATTTCGTATTAGATATTTATTTGTACAATTTTAGAAATTTAATTTATTTATTCTCAAGACTTGAAACACTGCTATCGACATAACTAGACAAAAATGAGTAGGTACGAGTATATTGTGAACTTATTGTCAAAACAATGGAAAATACCCGTTACATATTAAAAATATGTCGAATATCTTATATTTCTATCGAGTTTATTACAACTTCCCACTAGATATTCTCCTACCATTCAGCTAGTACGGGAGTTAGGCCGCGGAGTGGCCAGAGCCGAACCTCAGTAATAAACAGGACAACCCGATTAGTTTATTACTGAAAATCTGTAGTAATCTTTTCCTACCAACAAGAAATACTCTGGATTGTACAGTTGTTGATGATGAGGATAAAAATACAACAAACTCCCGCAAAATATCCGTAAATTCGTGTATTGTACAATTACGCTGTCAAATTCCATGCCGTACAATTACGCTGTCAAAAATGAAAATTCCTCCTCCTTAGATCGGTTGGTAAGTCATCCGACCCGGAGGTTGTGGATTCGATTCCCATTGATACACATTTTATTCAATAAAGGACTGGTTTTCACTTAAGGGGTCTTTAACATATTTCTGGTTGGTCGTACGAGATTGCCGCATGACAATGAACCCCCCAAGTTGTAATACAGCGAAAAAATAATAAAGCACAATTCCTAAGATCTCAATACGTTTTTATGTATCACTATGTTAGCTGTTAAGCTCAAATGAAAGGCATTGATCAAATCGCTACGATTTATAATCTTCGTTACTAGGTCTCGTAGTCGAGGATCATCTCGCCATTCCAACATCAATTTAGTTGGAAAGCGAAGCTGTGCCGAGGAGTTTTCTTCCTTTTTAAGTGAGTGAGATGTTCCATACCAGCAAACTTACCGGTCACTCAAAATATAATATAATAATGATTGAACGGCATTTGCTGGGTTTATAACAAAATATATTTTGGATGAGTTTATAAACCGCTGAAGTTTCTAGTAATTGTCGAACAAGATGCGATTTTTTCGAAAAGAAAGTAGAAAACCATGTCTATAAAAGGATATTCGCTCTAGCAGTCAAGATTCTACTATCGTGATAACTTTGTGTCCTTAAAGTGATGCTCCAAACAAATGTGCAAGTTAAAGAAGATTTATCTAATATCAGGATTAATATGACAGACTATCAAGATTATGCACTCTACGCATAACTCAGCTCTTCAGCCCCATTTCGCGCTATGTCGATGGTAGCAGGATCAAAGGTACATCACCTATGCGCTGGAGTGACCAGGTTGAGAGTTTTATAGGGCTATCTTTGCCACAGACTCAAAGTCGTGGCTGGACAAAAATCAAAAAATCTTATTAGGGCTAGACGTGAAAGTGGAGAAGGTGACAAATGTATAAAAATTGCTTTGGGACGAGTTCTCAAAGAAAAAAATAGAGCACTAGAAACACCCTAGACTACGATGAATTGACGAGAATACGTCGGGTATTGGTTTTGCTAACTGTACTCTTAAGTATATAGTACATCTCATCTGTGCTAGCGGAAGTGTGGTTGCCAAGACACAAAGGTAAAGTGAGGTATGGATAACGTGACCATTTATTTTTTGACTCAAAACGGGACATTGGTTTATTTAAGTCAAATAACCATAGGTAGTCATTGAAAAAAAAAAACTTTTTAAAGTTATATTGATGTATTTAGAAAAATTAAGATAACATTAAAGTTACTAATTGAAATCCAAAATGTTTAGTTATATTTATATTTTTCAGAGGAACAAATTTGTTTTAAAACATTTGGTGATGATTTTAAGTAGGAATGAAACTCTTGGCACGTTTTTTTTATATTGACCTTGGTAATCAACATCGCCTTTAAAACTGGAATTTGTAACTGAGTTTTCTCAGATGTCCATAATTTGTTCATCATAGAAAATACTCTTTCTACTGGAGCATTTGTAGCAGGCAAACATAAAATATATTCAATTAAAACAGAAAAATTTTCATGCTGCAGATTGTTGGCGTGAAAATGTTTGAATACTTCCACCCAACGAGTTTCCGTGGAAACATTTTGATTATTCCATTCTGTTACCTTTTGCGATGTAATGTAGTTAGAAATTAATGAAAATTCGTCAAAAACTTCTGTATCTTTATTACTATCAATATATTCCTTTTCAATTAGGACATCCAGAGCTTTTTGAATGTCTTCCCATGCGGGGACGTTTTTTAAATCTGCCCAAAAAAATATCTCCATTTCTTTGGTTAGAAAGCAAGTCCACTGCTCCAGATATTCACGGCTTGTTTTATAAAATTCTGTAGCCGTCCTTTTCACAAACTCTTCATCGATACCAGTACCATTATCTTTCAATTTCACCATAAATTGACGGACTGAAAATGGGAGAAACTGATTGGTCTGTTTCTGAGTGAAATTATCTTTTAGTTGATTGATTTCTTTTGCAGCTTCAATTGCTGATACAGTCTGACCTTCAAGTTTCAATACAGCTTGATGAAAACTTGCTGACTGAGCGTGTAAAAAATAAAGCCACAATTCTGATGTGGGATCTTCAAAAAAGTTTTTTAGTAAAATGGGACATTTTTCAATACTCAAAAAGTAGTTTTTTAATGGCTGATACATTTTTAAAACCCTTTCTAATGCAGGCATAAGAGCAAGCCATCTGGTTTTGCTATAGCCGAGCATTTGTTGATATTCCGTTTCAGTTTCGGCGCAAAACTCCTTTAGAGCTTCAACTCGAATCGTGTAAATATAAAAAAATTAATATATCTTCACAATTATACTTTCATAATCTAAGGGTAGCCCATCTGCAGCAGATTTTACAGCATTATGAATTACATGGGCTCCACATCCAATACCTATTAATGGCTTTTTCATAAATGTTTGTAATTTTGTCAAGACATTGTTAGTTCCTCGCCTAGCTGCGCCCCCGAAATTGACGTTGGCATTGTCCCCACAAAATGCCACGACTTTTTCTGTTAAATTGTAATCTGTCAACACTTGGTTTAAATAATTGACAATAATATCTGAAGTCTCACCTGGCTGTTCTTGTAGGTCTAAAATTTTCACTTGTACACCTACGTAGGGTAGAAAAAAGCGCACTACAATAGGGTATATTTTCTTACTACCATGGTTTGAAGCGTCAGTCAAAATTGTAATACAATTCGCCGTATCAAGATCATCTTTTAATTCTTTCATCGCTGTACGCGCCAAAACATTTACTGCAATAGCTTCTGATTTCGTACGCGCGCATGTAAATTTCAAATCAAAACATGATTGAATTATTTTCGAAGCACAATCATTGGAGCGAAAACTGTGATTTTCTTGTATCGTGTGATAAGCCCAGACGCCTTCTGCCGCAGCGATATCCAAATCCTTTGTCATTGGCGCGTCTGATTTCTTAAAAAAATTTAACATCGAAGAACTCGAAGCGGCGGCACGGTCGGCATTTTTATGCTTTTCAGATTTTAAATGTTGTTCAATATCACCTGCACCACTATGAGAAACACTAAATTCTGTACGACACTTTTCGCATCTGACATCTGAGGGAGTATTTATTTGCCTAATAAAAGGATATTTTGCTTGTAAGCTAACATTAAACGAACACTTACGTTTTGGCATATTAACTTAGGATTCCAAAACAAAAGAAGTTAAAGAAAATTACTAATCGAGCATCAAACAACAAAACAATGAGCGAGAAGTGAGCGAACGAAAACTCTGTCAAATAACAATAATAAGCCAAAGCGCGCGCGAACGTTGGCATCCTCGGCTACTCTCGGTTATCGTCGCGTCAACGGACGACGCGGTCGGTCTTGCTCTCGCACACTGCTCGC
The DNA here is from genome assembly GCA_949825065.1 of Odontocerum albicorne. Taxonomy (NCBI): domain Eukaryota; kingdom Metazoa; phylum Arthropoda; class Insecta; order Trichoptera; family Odontoceridae; genus Odontocerum; species Odontocerum albicorne. The sequence goes on along the minus strand of CATKWJ010000731.1, from coordinate 6,736 downwards.
GTCCAGCCGACCGTACGGTAAGCTTTGGTTCCTCAATTTTCGCGCGGATTCCGAAAACGGGACAATTTTGCGTCCGAGAATTTATTTCGGGGACACCGGGACTCGTAATTATAAAATGGGACAGTCCCGTTCAAAACGGGACGTCTGGTCACGTTAGGTATGGATCAACATTGAACATTTCACCTGTCCGTCACTATAAACTATCAAAATTATGGCACTTTGTTTTTCAGCTATGATCTAATTTTCCCCTAAGGGCAGCATTAATGATAAAAAATGATTAGTATTATCATCTACTCGAAAATATATAACGAGTTCGTATTCTTTCTCCTGTTGCTATTATTATTTTCACACCGTGTGTCACCGCCGGAGAATGTGTCCCTTTGGCAGTTCCTTCTTCGTCACTAAGTGGTGTCGCGCTCATAATAAACTAATATTTCGATCTTCTAGTGTAGACGCTCAAGATGGAGACTTATTTTGTCCCCAACAGCGTAGGTGGTGGTAGTGAGATCGAACTGAACTTATTAAAAGTCACTTGGTTGACAAAACTTTCTTTTTGGAATTTAATATACTTACTATTAAATAGGTAACTTCAATTTTAGAAAAACTAAAAAGTACTTGAGATTAACGGACTTATGAGTACTGGACCAACATATCTTTTTTACCACGATTATTCAACAACACCGATATCATCTGATTTAAAAAAAAACTTAAATAAATAGCGAAATAACAATAATGAATAAAATCTCAAGTCAATACCTATCAGAAGATTCTCGTTTTCAACGGCTTGAAGTACAATATAAATTATATTCACTATCATGTGTATTTTACGTAGAATAAAATTGAGTTGATCTTTGCCTCTTGATTTCAAGACATCGGATTTGGGTTGTAATAAAAAAGTTATATAGAAAATAACACCTCATTGACTAATGTATGCGTGTCGCAATTTGCTTTTTTCGTGTGTTTTTTACCTTAGACAAGTCCTTTCGTGGCTATTTGATTTTGATAACTACTTAAGTATTTCTATAAAATTGATGCCATTTATAAATACGGGATACTAAACATTATTTCGCATTTCATGTTAAAATACCCTTGAGGATAACATATTCGTAACAACGTCCGAGTTTATCCACTTCAAAAGCGGAGCATAAAATTGCGATTCTTATGATTATCTAAAAAAATATGTGTGCTAACTTGCTTATCGGAGACCTGAAGAGGGATGAAAAAATCTCGATGCTTTATCGAGATTAAGATTTTACACAATGTCGTGTCGAAACAATAAGAAAATTATCTACAAAAGTTGTAAAAATTAGTAGATTGGGCATTTATACCGCATGCAAGATCTGGTCCTAGAAAGGGTTCGTTCAGCGATCCGACGGAACGTTGGAGACTGAGAAATCGATGGCTAGAAGGGGTAGCAGAGGAGCTGCCGCACACTGGGTGCAACCAATTGGAGAAGGAATCGTATAAGCGGCAGATAACCCTATGTGCGGCCGAGACTATCCTTTATTGGTTGCAAGGTTGGTCATGAGGATCAAAATATACCACTCACACAAAATGTATAATTATAAATGCGTCGAAATATTCCGACAGTCTGCTATAATAATAATAATAAAACGACAATTTAACATACGAGTATATTGCTCCATTTAAGATGCAAAAGTCAGCTTAAGAGCGAATGTGGAAATCAGTGAATACAAACAATATATTGTAGTAAGTATTTGAAGTGATAATCACATGAAATATTAACTTGGATATGTGAAAGTGAATACAAACAATATATTGTAGTAAGTATTTGAAGTGATAATCACATGAAATATTAACTTGGATATGTGAAAGTGAATACAAACAATATATTGTAGTAAGTATTTGAAGTGATAATCACATGAAATATTAACTTGGATATGTGAAAGATTAGTCACACCTTGCGATAGGCTACGAACCATTTATTATTGAAAAATACTTTATTTTTTTTCATTTAAAAAAACACTGATTTGGTGGGAAAATTTTTCAAGATTAATTCAAAAGTTAACATAAAAATAACTTGATGTATATTTTCATATAACATATGTAAACAGAAAATTTGTAGTATTTCGAGGGTTTTACATCCAATCAATAAACAAGAGGTCATTTTCCCCTCTCTAACGCCATTTAATGAATACAATAATTCCTGTTATCATGTAGCATTCTTCGTATCATGTAGCATTCTTCGAAAAATTACTTACATGCCTTTTAAAGACTACCACAATCTAGTGGAATTATATTTCTTTCAATATGGTCAGGCACTTAAAAAATCACTCAAAACCGAAAAAAAGTATTAAAAACCCTAAAAAAGATTTCCTCGTGAAAAAGTTGTACGAGTAAGGTAACTTAAAAATAATATTTTTATGTAGCTACAAAACATGTGACATAGTTATAAAAAAATGCTGAAATGGTGGCGAAGAAAAATAATCATAACTTTATTTCTCGGCTTCCGACAGAATTGATAACGCGGAATATACGAGTATGTAAGGCTTTTCCACACGAGCAGCACGACGTGAAAGCATACGTGTGCGCGGCACAAGATGGTGGCCCCTACACTCCGTAATACGGCCGTTGACCATGATATTGAGGTCGGCGATATTGCATCGACATTCCGATCATTTCATCTCGCTATACGATCGATTACTTCCGTTAGACAAATAGAATATCGAAAGCATCCATCTTGCGATATATGAAATGTTTTAAAAAATTGACAAAAAAGTTACTTGACAAAGTGATGAATATTCGTTTCTCAAAGATACGCCCGTGACATTGAGGTCGTCGTCATTGTATCGACATTCCTATCCGTACATTGAATCGCCCACGCCGCCAAAGCGGTGCGTAGAAGAAGCGCGCCGTTTCCCGCTGCTCTTCTCTTATCTTTAACTGCGATATTTTGCGTTTTAGGAAATATTTCAAGCGGCTCCTACAAACGCTGCCATCCGACAGTGGTCTGCTCGCGGTCTTCTACCAGAAGAATCGCCGCCAAAAATAGCGTGTTTTGAGGTCGCACCATGACTAGTCAATTAGTAATATTAAGTATTTTTGAGCGGGTTTCTAAGTGAAACACGCTTTCAAGATATTCGCTGACTTTTGAAAAACTGAAAAAAATATGATACAAACAATACATAACATATCGCAGAAAGATACGCATAAAATCATTTTACAGATCTTGCTAATGTTGATCAATAAAACTGCGAAATAAAAAAAAAACGCGCTAATGACAAAATATTTTAATTGCTGATAAATAATGGGAGAAATCTGTCGAGCGTCATTGTATGAAATATTTCTGAAGACGATCACGAAGAATGAAGTCGCAGGCTAAACAATCAAATCTCTGCGCTGCGGTCAAACAGTTTTTGTCATCGATTTGATCATTCAATGGCACTCGGATGTGATTCATTGCAAAATATGAAAATAAAATTACCCGCAATACATATTTTTAAAACTAGTATGCAAAAATATAATAGTGAGTTCTACTTGCTCAAATATTGTATAATGGCAATATTTGATTCAGGAAAAAATAAAGCAGACATTAAAGTTAAAGAATAATACCTTATGAGAAGGAAACATGAATTGAAGTGAGCCATCCGCGCAATGAGTTTGATGCGTGTCTGCAGTGTGGTGGTTTTCTGCACTCCAGAGGATGAGGATGAGCACTCGCCTTCCTATCGTCAATTGCCGAACACATTTTTCTTCCAAAGCATAAGTATGACGCCGCCCTGTCGATTGTTCATCGATTAGTCGAAGCCCTTGCGAGGAGATCGACTATGCCGGAGCCGCTGATCAAGACGGGGCGGGGGTGGGGCGGGACACACCTCTCGGGCGCAACGGGAGATGCAAGCCGGCAGGCCGCATTCCCTGGCCGCTGCACCGGGCGCATATGCGGCCATTTCTAAGAATTGTTGTTGTCTCGACTAGAGTCAACGACCGCCTCCCCCGTCTCTCTCTACCCCCGCCTGCAAATCGGCCCGCAGGTAGCGGAGCCTCAAGAAATAACGCTTCAATCGGGCAAAAATGCGCGCCGGTGTGTGTACCGGCGTGTCCGCCCATTCGGCCGCTAACGGTGGCCACAAACATTCCCGGAATGTTCGCGTAGTATGCGCGCGCACGCGCACGCACACCGCCATTCTCCGTGTACGCGATACGCGCGCATTTTGAACAAACACATTCCCGATACATACATCGATCGCACCGGTGAACAGGCACCGGGTGCAACGGAGTAAACACGCTGCAGCGGCACGCGTAGAGATGCGCGCAAGGGCTACGGCGTAGGGCGAAAGCTCCGGGCCACGTGGGGCGAAGCCGGGAAACCGGCGCGTGCACGGCCCAGCCGGCGTATCGATCCGCAGCGGCCGGAGTGCACGCGGGCGGCAGCGATGGGCGCAGGGCGGCGCCATGCGGGCCGGCTGCTTACAGCGAGAGGCTGGAGCGGAGTGTTTCACGACGCGTCCTCACTGTGTCGCGGCGGCCGACAGAATGACGCACCGCGGCTCCCGCTCCGTAGCGCCCCCAGCGGCCGACTTTACACTTATTTTTACCCGCAGAGGCCTCTCTCGCCTCGCGCCCAGCCGAGGCGGCAAATTCGATTCCGCGCCGCCGCCGCCACCGCCATCGCCCGCACCCGTACACTCCGTGCCACCCGCTCACACCGGGTAGCTCTATTATCTACCTATCTCTCGCTGGCCGAAGCGACTCAAATTGCCATCGGTCTTAAGTCTAGCTAGATGCGCATTCAGCTGCACTCAGACTCCTTGCTAATTGCACTCAAAGGGCGGATAATTGAGTTTTCTGTTTGCACCCAATATCTAGAGTCAACATCATTTCACTGAGTAGACTTTTCAATATCAGAGCAATCAAATTAGCACATCAATTTTCTTTTGAAATCTGAAATGGAATAAATCAAGCAGTAGAAATATGAAAACGACGAGAAGACGAAATAGATGAAAAAAATAGTACTGATATATTATTTCAGTTGTTGATTAAAGTAAATTCACGTTTCTATGAAATATGCAAATTAATTGTGCAAATTTACTATATGACGAAAAACTAAATTCCTTAAATTCAGTTTATTTAGAAAATGTGTAAGGATCTCTTATAAAGCGTACCACAATCTAATCTGTCGAACCATTTGCCATAAAATAAAATTATTGAAAAGACAATTATTAAAATTCATCGATTCTACGTTAAATTAAATGTGTCAGATTAAGAAAGTTTATTGTTCTGTATTCAATTGAAAACAACCCACAGATTTTGTTTAATGATATTAAATCAATCAAGCAGGCTGTTTTAATATTTGTACAGTAATTCTGAAATTTCAACCACTTTCAGGATTTCAGGACTAGTTTTCAGAATCTTCTAATTTTAGTTTTCATTTATATTTCTTCGTTATAACATTATATATGGCAACCTCCGTGGCTTATTGGTGAAGATGGGTGTATTCTAATCCATAGACTGTGAGTTCGATTTCTATTGGTATCTAGATTTTATTAAAAAAGTTTTTGTTTGATTTTCTCCCAAAGATGATTAAACATATATTTTATTGGTTCGAAGTAATTCCCATATAACAAAGAGAAAACCACCAGACTGGACTGTGTACAGCAATAGAGTAATACATGCATATCATCACATCGTGTCCCTTGCAGGGTAGACAGAGAGAACTGATCTTCATTTGTTTCTACCAAGCACATAACTTTAACCTCCTTCATATTGTATTATTGTATAACCCTTTCCTTGTATATAGTACAACCTGATGGACTTCTGGTCATATGGCAATCTATTTCAACCAACCAGAAAAATGCAAAAGATTGAATCCTCGAAAAAAATATTGGTTCTAACGGGGATCGAACCAGCTACCCTCGGCTCGTAAGACAGGCATCTTACCAACTAGGCCAAGAAGCTCGATATACATATCATACACCTCGTCATGTACAATATTCTATTGTTTATACTTTTCCTTCTTTAATAACCACGTCCACTTGATCTAGCCAAATTCTCCTCGGCATATCTCTTCCACACACGCCTGACACTTCTGACTGTAACATATACTCGCTCAGACACTCATTCGTTATTCATTCTCCCTATGATACATGTTCAAACCACCTTAACGCTCTTTTCTTCATTTTACTTAAAATACCCATTTTACCAATACATGAACTACTGATGCGCGCTGTTTTACTAATTAAAAGCAGCATTTAAAAAAATCAAAAACCTAACGCACTTGACATGCTTTTATGTCCCAAAACGGTGCTATTTTGTTTGATTATATAAACACAGCTATCATTTAAAACATCCATTTTATCTATGATTTGTTTAATGTATATAATGAATATAATCAATGATATAAAAAGTAACACAATGATAATAATTAAATAAATCAATATGAGAAAACATATTTGGAAAAATATATTTAATTTATATTAAGTCTATGATTACTTTAGTTTGATACGACTGAGTGTTTTAGAGTTTTAAATAAGACATTTTTATCGAACCAATCTAGAGGAATCATGAGTAGCTGGTTGTAAGAAACGATGAATGGTGTATATCTATTAGTATGACAGTGTTTTATGGATGTGTTTTTCTGCGCATCCATATGTGTTTCGTATGTTAAAATATTTAATGGTATCCAATTCACCCTGATTAACTTTATTAGATATTGAATTCGGCGTAATTTCTCGCTATAGTTCGAAAATTCTAGGATGAGTCCTGTGACAGCTCA